>VUQG01012334.1:16445-28249 GCA_015106755.1 Etia nguti
CCCCCCCCTCCCTCACACACACAGATAAACTGATAAGCCACTACAATTGGACACATGAAGGCCGTCTGTACAGCGTGCAGGATGATGAATACACGGACGACACTAATACAAGAATTTACCTCAAAGACGTTTTACTGACTCGATGAGAGCTCATTACCCTGTGACGCCTCAGTCAGAGGAACTCGCACCCTGCTGAGCTTCACTGGCTTTTTTCTATTTGTGCCATCCTGGATTTTCTCCCTCATGAAATGACCGTATGTTATGTAAAATGTTGATGTTTCACCTGTTTGGAATCAAATGGCAGATGAATCACATTTTTGTAATCAAGAGTGACTTGATGAGCAGAGCTGTTTCTGATATTTAAACACTTCAAAGGGATCAAAAGCTCCAATCTGTGTATTTGTATGATCTGTACATAGAAGGGAATCCACATGGGAAGGGAACATGTTAAACCAAAGCTTTGTTGTAATGATCAATGATAAATCCCTTATTAAACGGGATTCATTTCTCTAGTACATTCTTCTTCTTAGCTTTGAACAGTTGCTGTGGACTTTGTCTGTCCCTGAACAAAAGCTGGCAGATCTTCATATTCATACTGTACAGTATGAAACAGCTGCTTCTAATTATAGCCAGTTTTATCATCGCAGCAGCAAAGCTGTGATCCTGTGTTAGGTCAGTGACACTAATGCACATCGACTGTGCACGAGCTTACTGTGTAACGACTGATACAAAATGATGTTGTCACCCACTTTAATGTCCGATTTAAACTTAAGATGTGACCGGAAACCTGCACCTCCCAACAAATCCAACCACATGCAGCCTGCAACGCCTGAAAGTCGTGGAAGGTTATAACATAAGGTTAAAAGGGTTTCTGGTTACGTCCCAAGTTTACCACAGAAGTGTGAATGAGGCCAGTGGGGGACTGGAGCCAACTCCCCACCAGCTGATCATAGCTTTGATTCTCTCTTCACGTGTCCCAGCACCAAATACACTTGTTCACATCACCAACATGGTGCGGCGTGGACGAACTATGATTGGCACACACGTCCAATCTATGCGTGTCCTTCACTACATCCATGCACCGTGTTTTTGGTCTGACTGGAAGCTCCATATGCACGATCCCTCCTCCACACATGTCCACATCAAAGTGCAACCTGAACTGTTGCTCTGATATTCTCATTCCACCTTCACACACACGTATTCTGCTTCACTTCTGCTGACCTTCCTTTGTCGCCCTGTCCCTCCACCTCTTCGGGTTCTCTGCCACCTTATGTCACCTAGTAGTTCACAAAAACTCTTACCTAAGCTGTCCATCACCACTGCAGAGGAAGGGGCTCAGAGTTGAGCTCACCCTCACCTTAAAGCCATCTGTTGCTGCTACTGTAGTCCTCAGCACCGTCTCACTGTGCCCATACACTTACTACAACACCTTCACAAGCTTCTGTGCCACTGCTGAGCACAGCTCTTCTCTTGGCACCCCGTCCTGTGTTTTCTCTATAGACAGTGCAGTTACTGTACTTCTCCATCAACACTCAAAGCAAACATCTTTCTTGGTATTTCCCTCCATCGTCACCACAGACGCTGACCGCCCTCATTAACTAAACTCCAGGTTCCATCAGTTAGCGTGATACTTTCCACGGCAGAGACATGTAGCTGCTCCTGACATCTCTATGGCAGAGGTGCTGTCTTTAAACACGGGGATGAAAGCCCAAAACAAAGTAATGATACACGTCCACAAAATGTGAAAGATGGAGGTAAAAGTGTGAAAATGGGAAAAACTAAATGATTAAATGTATTTTTCCTAGCGAAAAAAACCCCCCATAAACAAAAAGGGTTAATGTGAAAAGAAATCTGTGATAAGAGTAAACAACATGAAACAAAGCATTTTTTACACCTGATTTGAATTGTGCAGTTGTTTTATTGCTTGTTGTCTGAGACTGCAGAGCTACCAGCAGGAATAATGAACAGCTCTCAGCGTCCTCAGCAGACAGTCCAGCGTGAGAACATCAACACTGACAAATGTTCAGCAGTTCTTCTCTTTAGCGGTGCTGTCAGGGAGCGCTCGCGTTCATCTTCTCCTGGCAGCTGTCCCAGAAGCTCTGAAGTCTGTTGTCTTTGTTCCCACAGAAGTCGGTGAAGTCTCTGAGCAGCCGGTCTGCCAGCCGCTCATCGCCCAGCACTCCGGTTCTCCACGCTTTGGTCAGCATGGTGTTGTAGGCCCAGTAGTAGCCCACCCTCTCCTCTCCTCCGAACGGACCCTGGTTGTTGGAGGTGGTGGAGTTTCTACGGCGGCGCTGCTGCCCGCTCGAATACTTCCTCTTGGCGTACGGCAGCTGCAGGAACACGGTGCCTGAAACAGAAGGCGGTGAAACTAGTCAGACTCTGACCTTTTGTCGGAAGCTGTCTTTATGCTGTGACTTGACTAACCTGTGACGTGGATGTACTGAGGCTTGTTCTCAGACGGGAAATTAAAGGTGGAAGCAGAAAACTTGTCATGCACAAATCCAAACCTGGTAGAAAGAGTACAGCGTTCACATAAAACACCATGAAGTACTGTGAAGCATGATGGAGAGTTTTAAACTGAAAGTCTTACACTTAAAGTCTGATTTCAGGAAAGGGGCCAAGTTGATGATTCAAGCACCGACATAAATGTAGAATGACATGATGAGTGTTGGCTTCACATTGCCAGAGAGCACAAACTTGCCAGTAAAATAACGGATTTATGTAAACGTGAAGGAAGCGCCTCGTCGCCTTCTTCCACTGAGCTTCTGATCGTTTCGTCTCCTGTATTTTTGCCATAGACTGTATCCAAAAGATGGAAGTAGCCCCATCATGCATTCTTGTTTATTCAAGTCTATCCATTTAGATTCATGGCTATATGTATTTTCTAGAGCCATAACTAACCATGTTTAGAGATGAGGCTGGAGTGCTTATTTTGCAGCTAAGCTAGTCAGCTTGGTTAGCAAGTATCCAACATCAGCGTCAGGTTAGAGCGCAACACGGTTAACCAAAGTGCTTTACAAATGAGATTAAAACAAGATGAAGCCATAGATCGATAGAATAATAGAAAAGAAAAGAAAAAATGAAATGGGCTAAAACAAAAACTGCTGATAAACAGCAGAACATTTATGAGGTAGAGATGAATCTAAAGCAGGCTGTGAATGTGAATACTTGAAAAAGCATTTCAAAAATATATCACACAGTACAGAAGAAGCCTCCGTGGGAACCGTGTCATAAAACTAGAAGCAACAAAAGAGTAATGCAGGGACCGACTCACTTTGGAGGCAGCCTGCACGTTTCAAGAGGCACTTCAGAATAACTGAAATTTCGGACACTTTCTCATTTCTTTACATTTTTAGCCCTGGAACTTGGCGCTAACGCTAACCCGATGAAATGAAATAATCATCTCAGCAGCTCTCCATGTGTAACTGACAGCACAGAGTCCAGTGCAAACAGTAAGCGACTACAACCTGTAGAGGACGGCCTCCTGAAAGAGCTGCATTCGGTCCCAGTACGTCTCCGGTTCAAACCCTGTTTGATGACATGAAATGGACACATGCTGTCACTGAGCTACATGGATACACATGAAAGACTCGTTCAGAGAGGTGTGAACCTTCAAAAAGGTTGTCACTGCCATTCTTCAGCAGGCAGTGGATGTTCAGAGGAATGAAGAGCTGCGCTCTCAGCGGGTCTCCGTACAGGCAAGATGTCAGAGCGAAAGGAACTTCCAGCACCGGGACCAACAGGAAACCACAGGACGCCGCTTTCCTGTGCCAGCCTTGTACCTGGTGGACAGTGACCGTTTAAACCTGTAAATCGGATACTTCCTCTGGGTTCATATTAAGATTACGGCTGCCTGACAGCTCTTAAAATGATGACTTTACATTATTTTTCACACTCTCCAAGCACAGCAGTAAATTTCTCTGTCACAGTTGATGATAAGAAGCACGGTGATGGATCCTTCATGTACTGCGGTCCAGTGCAGTGGGTGTGTTTGTAGCTGTTCTCCGTGGAGCTCAAACTCACGATGAGCACCTGGTAGCTGGTTCTGATGGAGGTCAGATCACAGAGAGGCTGTTCTGGTCCACAGCCGAGTGTGTTACTGTGTTCACAGCCGCACAGACAGTTCACTTTAGTCTGTTTAAAGCAAACTTGGCTTCGTTTCCCCCCTTGGTGTGGTTCACGTGTGTGAAAACATCCATCATATAATTCATAAAGATACTGAACACAAAATGATACTCCGTCTCATCTCTTCTGTACTTTCTCTGGTCCCGACTCCTACAACCAAAATATTAAAATGTATCTGTGCTCTCACACAGCATTTTTATGTTTCTAAGTATTCTGCGTGAACGATAAAACAACAGGAAATGGATACATATAGATACTGTATTCATACTATCCCTCTATGCACACGACACATTATTTTAACAGAGCTGTGGTACACAGTTTTTACTGTGTGACAATCTAATTAGCAGAAATGTTCTCCTTCTTTTTAAGGTGCTGAGAGCACTCGAGGTTAGAATAATCTGTGCTGGAAGAAAGGTGGTCTGAACCTGGTGAGGGCGGGACACGTGCTTACCATTTCAAAGAGCACTGCAGCAGTGACAGCCATCCAGTGTAGCTTGATCTCAAAGGCAGCGTTGAGGGAGAAGTTGCCGTGATAATAACAGCTGCACCACTCAGTTCGGTCACTGCGGTTATTGACATCCACATCTAGAGTGACCGTCTTCTGCTCTGGAACTGTAGCAGCTACAGAACGTGTGGACAAGGGTGGGAAAACAGGAAGACGGGAGACAACGTAGCAAAGAAAAGGAGAGATTGATGGCATGATGGAGAGCAGAGTTGGTGACGGCTTCATGGGAGATCCTCCGAAGTTGGATCTATATATGGGTTTGTGGCTGACTGCCAATTAGAACCAAGTAGCACGTTTATTTGATCTTCGTTTTCTATATTACACACTATATGATAGGTTTGAATAAATATTCATATACAGTCCAGTGTTGACATGTGTGAGCCAGCAGCTAAATTAGCAACTAATGTATTGATATATTATTTTTGTTTATCAATTATGAATATTTATATGTAAAACTGAACTGAACCTCCAGATGTGGACTATTTTGGCCTTTAATGCACATGATTGAGTGCACATGGCTGATGAAGAATCAGGACTGAAACTTCCTGTACAGATACAGGAATCAGTAGATCTGAGGTTGTGACTATGATGAACTGCCATGAGACTGCAAACTGGCACATGTAGCCTTTGTTTCATGGTTCAGACCAGCTTTATCACTATGCTAACACCATCTTTAGCTTTCTGACAGCATTCACGTTTCCAGGTAAGAGTCTGCATTATTCCACCTCCTGGATGACAAATTGAACTAAAACATTCTAACTGATGATTTGAGGGTGATATCGCAAAACAGCAAAGTTTTAACAAAAGATGCATTTAATGGCTGCAGGAAGCAAGAAGCAAGCATGGGTGCAGGCAGGAGAGGGACAGTTGAGGACAATGCACACCACAGCACTAGGAAACCACAGCCACTGACACCACAGCGTGCACTGAAACACCACACCACCAGTACAACTACTGCTGCTTATGCACTAACCACACAGCATGCACTGAGGGGACTATTCGATCACATAAATACTATTCTAACTACAGTGACTGTGCATGCACTGGAGAACAAACCACCAGCTGTCCCATGCAGATCTACAGGCCACTGTGAGGCCAACTGAGCCCTGCATCTCTGTTTCACACAGCAGTGACGGCGCAGGGTGAGGACGATGTCAGGGAGAAATATGAATGATGGTAAATGAGGTATGGAAGTTATGTTTGTGGGTTTTTATATGTAGGCTCATTGTTTTCAGTTCTGGGTGCTCCAAATCAACAGCATCATATGCTCCTCTGTTAATTTACTAAAATAAAACTAAATCTTTTCAACATGCAAACCGTATTACAGAAGCACACTGTTTATCAGGGCCCCTGATTTCATACAGTTGCACTGTTCACCTGCACAAATCTATTTATTGTATTGCTGCACTTTTTTATGTTGTACCAGAAAAAGTAGCAACTCTGTCGTGAGGACTGCTGCTATAAAAACTGAAGGAACAAAGAAAATTTGTATAAACTGAAAACCATGAGTCTTGATCTCAGTGGATGATGCATCCAAGCCCAAAAGCTTGAGGGTGCATAGTTGAGCAGATGCTGGCCCGTGAAACTCTACAGCCATAATCAAATCCTAAATAACTATCAGAGAAGAAAGTCCACTCAGCATTTCCCTCTGGCTTCCAAATCACTTGACCAACATCCCTAAACAAATGCACCCCGTTGGCCCTTCGTGACACTTGGATGCTGGGCTCAGCCGGTCCCCTGAAGCAGGCTCGAGTATGATCTGCATCAGACTGCATTAGAGAGGAGGGCACGGCTCCTCTGCGGTGTGGGTCAGGCTGGGTGTACCTAGCAGTGCAGCGGCCTGGCTGCGTCCTCCAAAGCTGCGGCTGAAGGAGCTGTGCCTACTTGCGTAGGAAGCTGGCCGGCTGGGCAGCCAGGGCAGGAGGAAGGCTGGGAGGTCGCAGGGTCGCCGCTCCTCCAGCACGAAGGCCACCTCGAACCACTTCCTTTGGAACAGGGAAAAATCCTCTAGGGCTGCAGTTGACCAGCCCCCACCTGCAGCGGTGGAGAGCTGGGGGGTGGCACCTACAGGGGAAATGTCTATATGAGAATAACGACATGCTTAAAATGTATTCGCAAAGTTAAAAACGATGTTTGTCCGTGTACCTGGTTCAGTTCACTCACCATCCTTCTCTCCCACTATCCTGTAGAAGTAGAAGCCATAGACAAAGGTGCGCATAGCTTCTCCTGAGGCGTGGGTCACCAAACCCTCATCCAACATTTTCTACATAAAAGCCAGTTGCTGAGTAGACTACACACAACATACATTCATAAATAACATGGAAAGAGCAGAGTGGGTGTGGGCGGCTGCAAGCTTAAACCACCAGCTTAGATCTGCTGTGGCTCGTCTTCACAGCCTGGCTGAACTAACACGACGGAGGCTTTCCTTCCTGGTGCAGTGGGCGCGGTGGATTAACAAACAGCTTTGTTACATTATATCTTACTATTGGAGCCACATACAGGCTGCAAACTAACAGCATGGCCCACACTGCAGTTATGACTCAGACTCTAATTAGCAGGAACAAATCATTCAGAGTTCGTCTTCACGTCGTTCCTCGATCTCGTCACATCAAATCAAAGTTGGCACATAAAAGTCCTACCTGCATGATATCCACAGCCATCCCCTGTGTGGCCACACCCTCCAAATTAGTGACAAGCCAATGAACCACTTCTGCGCTGATAAGGCAGTTGAGCGGCAGGCCCTTCTGCTCTGGGAGAAGCTGTACACCGGTCCTGTAATACAACCACACAAAATACCGATTGAAACCAAAGTGGCACTTTTCATTTGGAAGTTAAGATTGCTCTTACTCTCACCTAGAGACATCCAGGGACCACGTTTTGGAAGTGCAGTTGCTATAGTTTGGGGAACCCCGAAGTATGTTATATGTGTTTTTATCTTATCCCTGGAACCACTTCAAATTAGCACAGCACTTTAGTTTTGGCCATTCCTGCTTGCAGTGACCCACGGAGATATATGTGCAAATCTTTCATACCTTTAGTTTTTATTTCATTATCGTACCGACTCATCGGTCGGAAACAGATTAAAAAAGGAATCTTACGTGGGATGTTTGATCGCTTCCAGGATCTCCAAGAGTGTGGAGGAAGAGGACAGAGAGAGAACTCCTGCTGCAGACTGCCCACTGTGAACAGATCGGTGATTATTTATCAGCTACTTACACTGAAGTCACTATAACGATGCAAAACAACATGGGCGTTTCACAATCTACAAACAATCTAAATTTAACGACAAACTCAAATATTCTACAAACCGTTTTTCTGTCCACGTGTCAAGTGTTGACTTTTAAAATCACCTCATGAAAACTTGGATGAGCTTAATGTTGCAAAAGTATCCGAGTACATAAAAGAGCAGGTCACCTGACGTCTGTGCTGCAGACCGCGGCTTCTCCAGTAGGCTGCGCTGCTGCTCCGGGCTGAACTCCTCTGTCTGCAGCCTCGCTGGTTTCAGCCGCCAGCTACACAGTTCCACACGTTTCATGTCAGAAAGGTTTCCTCACATTACACATTGTTTTGTCACTGTGTCGCTGAACTAACACAGCCAATCCCTCAGCATGCTTGTGCTCTGTGCTCATGTTGGCTTCATATTCAATCATTTAAAGAACTTATTTTCACATTGCACTCAACAACAAACAACACACTTCAAGGGACAAACTGCATTAGATTTCTACTCGGGCTGTCAACATTAACACGTGTTAATCCGTTGTCACAATTAACGCCATTAAAATTTTCAACACAGATTAACCCATCTGGAGCGCAGAATGACTCAAAATCCCTGAAATGTCTCTGCCAATGCATTTCGGGCAGTTTGTACAAAGTGTGTCCATTCTGCGCTCCAGATGGGTTGATTGCGCTCAAAATTTTAATCGTGTTAATTGTGACGACGGATTAATGCAAGTTAACACGTTAACGTTGACAGCCCTAATTTCTACATGTCAACATGGTCCCCAAGTGGCCCCCGGGCCACGAGTTTGAGAGCCCTGCTCTATAGTTTGTATTTTGTCCTCGTCTCTCTGTTACTCTGTTTATAAATTCATCATTAATGGAAAGCAGCAGCGTAGCTGTGGAGTAAAAATAAACTACAGTTATCAACAAATGTGGTCAGGCACAGGTACAGCTGCATAACACAGATATGTGTGAAATACCAAACAGCTGTCATGTGCATGTACAGGTACCACATGTTATGTGCAAGGTCAGCCCTGATCATGCATGGAAACAGGAGAGGGCTTCAATGCTTCCCTGAGAAATTGAATCCATTATATGTTAGTTATACTGTGACACTCTTGACCATGCAGAATGCAGAATTGAATCTGTTACAGAAAATTATTAATAATCTTATACTAGGATTCAGTGCTTTAGCAATAGGTGGCTATAAAACATGGTGAGGAAACAAATGTGATCCCAGTGTGAGGATGTCTCTACCTACCAGCAGGCACTAAACACAAACATCACTACGTGTGACCGAGCACTGCTGCAAAGCATTCTCAGGCAGCCACAGAGAGTGAGACAGCAAACGATGACACAAACACATGCACAACCAGCAACCCTGTTACTAACCTGAGAGATGTAGGAGGAACGAGGGCTACGTATAAAATCCAAAATAAAGGCAGCGTCCTGTCAGCATACAGGAAGAACACAACCCAGGATCAAACACCCAAAGCCCAGCAACAGGAACCAAACAGATTATGGCAGGAAGCACATGGAAGGAGAGAAAACAAGAGCTCCACACCAAAGCACCATAAACGCACGTGTGTCTGCTGAAGCAAAACGACGTGTTCTGATTGGCGCACTGATCAATCCTCACCTTGCGGGGACTGTCTACATATGTGGGAGCTGTGGTCACAATCGCAGGGTCACTGATAGCTGCTGAGGGCTTCGCCTGCTCCTCCAGTGTCCTGACACGAAGCACAACAAGATTTATCAAAGACTGACAGGCTCCACCACTACACATCAGATATAACGACTAAAATAATAATTATATAGTTGAATCGTAAAATGATGTGAGAAACCATCAAAATAATACAGAAGTGCAGACAGCCACATGTCCCAGGTGAAGACTCACTTCTGGTTCTGCTCCATCTCCAGCAGGGCTGATAATGCTGACGTGCCTTTCTTGCCCTGTGGTGGTGCCACAGGCTCAGTCGGGTATGAAGAGAGAGGGCTGGTCACCTGGAGCCCTTTAAGGGGCGCACTCTTCTGCTTCATATTGCACAGATAAGAAAATGATGTGTAAGTGCCAACACCACACTGGTTTCAGCTAGTCAGAAAGTCTTCTTGAATAACTTCAAAGTAAAAGTAGACACTTAATTTGTGTCTACTTTTACTTTGTGCTGCTCATAGGGGGTCGTCTGATTGTTGGGTTTTTCTCTGCATGTATCATTGTAGGGTCTACCTTACAATATAAAGCACCTTGAGGCGACTGTTGTTGTGATTTGGTGCTGTATAAAAAAAGTGAAATGAAGTGAACTGAATTAAATAGTTACCTACTGAAAACAACTATTCCACTACCCGTTCTGGAAAAAGTACTGATTACTGAAAGAAATACACCAAAGATCACACTGGTCATCGACTGTGGGCCTCGGCTTTCACGGATAGTAGAAAAAAAAAAAGTTATTTTCAGCAGTGATCAAGAACTGTGCTGCTCCTACTCACTGATAAGTATGTAGAATATACACATATGCAGATTTATGTTCATCACTGAAAATACATGGGCTCATTGTCACTTCCTGATCCTCACACTGCCATAGACGGGTTAAAGACAAATCAGTGGTTTGTAAATGAGCTCCACTGTGTTTTGATGTGTTTAGATGTCACACTGCACATTGTGCAATAAAACGGTAAAACTAGAGCCCCACAGTCTGTAAGCCATTAAATATTTTCTTTGGCAGACCCACGGCAGACATGGGTTTATTATAAGAAATACTCCATGGCAGTAATCATCAGGATAAAGTACTGTGATCACTGTTGTTTCTGAGACTTGAGGTAAATCAGAGGAGTGCGAAATAGAAATAAGTGATTAGACGATGTACGCAGATGACAAAGGAGGAATGAAACACAGCTTCTGTCTGGTGTGTACAAGAAAGACATCGGATCTCAGCAACGTTGTGTCTGTAAAGATGTCAGCCTGGAAAGTCTCACCCTGATGATCCTGTCAGAGCGGTGCCGTCGCCGAATGCGGTTGAGACCCTCCAGGAAACGAATGAAGCCGTCCAACAGGACCCAGTCCCCACTGTTACCCGCTCCAGCACCCGCTCCCTCCCCATAAACGTCCCAGTGTCCCTCCCCATCTGCCACCCGCCGAGCCCCTCCGGCCGGAAGCAGGAGGAAGCGAGTTCTCCAGAACTTGAGAGAATCAATCAAACTGGGGAGGCAGAGGAAGTGACTGACTTTGGAAAGTGTGCACCAACAGTTTCATTTATAACACATATTACATACACAATATGGGAAGATAAGTGTTCCTATCCTAAAAAGGACAACAAAGTGTATATGCTGTCAGTGAGCCTGACAGTACTGGTACCTGAAGTCCTCTGAGCCACCAGAGCAGATGTACTGGTCCAGGTAGTTCCACTTGTATTCCTCAAGTCTCTCATGTCCAAACTCTACCCAGCAGCAAACAAACTGAGCATCAGAGTGTGGAGGGCACAGGCTGTAGCTGTACTGGATCTGAGCCGACTCATACGGGTATCTGAAATGCACACACATACAAAACGTAGCAGTTCATGTTGGTTCCCAGTGTATGGTCTCCTTTTACTACACAGTGACCGAGTTCCTTCATGAGTGCTGAGCCCATGTCTTTGTTTTCAGCGTGGTATTCATGTTAACATGTAGAAACTAGAGATGGGCCGATCCGATATTAGGTATCGGTCTGATACTGACCTAAATGACTGAATTGGATATCGGAGAGAAATAAAAAATGTAATCCGATCCTAAGTATCACAAAAGCACCTCACAAAACTTGCTACATGGCGTGACCCAGCTTATGACCTTAGCGCGTCGGAGCCGTATGCGTCACGTGATAGAGCGGCTGTTGTCTGCGAGACCTGTCGGCGGTCTGGTGGAGCATTTGGAGCCTCGCTACGTGCTACCAAACCCGCATTTCATCTCCGAGGAAGCTATC
>VUQG01012335.1:1511-25052 GCA_015106755.1 Etia nguti
ACTGCGTTCCGCAGCTTCCTTCCGCCTTTCTTCAGCAAAACCTGTTTCGTTTTGTTCGTCACATCGCTGCTGGAAATCAGCGATATCGGGTTGTTATTTTCGACGTTGCCTATATTGGCTTCATCGCCGTAAGCGGTAGATCCGTCCAACATGTCTCTGAAGTGGCGAAAACATAAACAGGCTGTCTAATTCCTCCGCGGCTGTTGTTTTCGCTAACAACGTCACAGGCTAACAGTTAGCTACCAATTAGCTAAGTGGATAATTCGCTTTCCTTTTTCGAGCTGCCCTCACACAAAAAACAAATACTTAACGGATTTAACGTTAAAGTATCTCCCCGGAAGCTCCTGTGTGGAAACTTAAGAGTTTTTTTCAGTTATTGCTGCTGCTAAACAATCGATGGCGCGTCGTACAAAATGAGCCTGTCAAAGCAGAAGTGGCAGCGAGCTTAAGTTACCCAAAATAAAATACGTCACTTCCAGTAGGACCTTTCAAAATAAGACGACTAACTGTGCACCCGTCAAAGTACAGAAAGACATGCAGACTAAAACGAGAATTTCTGCGAGAAAGGTTTGATTTCTGACCCTTAACGGATACACCCCCCACCCCTAATAATCAAATAATTAAATAATTAAATAAATATTTCAATCAAAAATGTAAAAACATCAGTAACCCATATAAAATGCTATCTTAATGAAATAAATATCAGCATTTAATAACACTTGGAGGAAAAATCAGCACGGTAGAAATCATAATATAAGGTAACATGCACTGCAGAGATTGGTATATTTTGCAGAAAATCTCCTTAACTTCCGGTATTTCTCTCTTGAACTTGATGTTTTGCCTCTTCCGGGGTCCGTGTTTCCAGTAAGGGGCGTGTCAGACCGCGTCCTGCCAGTGACGTTTTATTCTGAGTTCCTCTTTTTTTTATTTGGTTATGTCTTTCAAAGGCGGAGCATTAATGTAATATAAGAAAAGCAAAATAAATAATTTCAGCTGCAGTGGGCAGGGCTTATTTTGCCAATGCAGTAAGTAGGCTGTTTGTTGTTGTCATGTGACAGACTAAAAAGAGACCTGTAGAAACCTGCACCCTGCTCTGATGTTCCTGGGGACAGCTGTGTAGCTCTGACTTGAAATTTCGTAATAATTCTTCCTGAAATTTAGACATCGAACATTAATTTCTCTGGTTAATGAGAGGTTTCTGATCTCATTAAAGTCTTTTCTGTATCACTGTGTTTGAAATACTATGGTTAAAGACACTTATTAATTTATTAATTTATATAACCCCTGTCAATAACAGATAACTTTGTTTAAAATTTTGAAATATTTAAAAGCTTATCAAACAAATAAGCTTTTAATCTCCTTTAATGGTCCTTCAGTGACGCCTTGTGGTAAAGAAATGAACTGCATCCGCATGAGCACCCGCTTTCAAGAGCGCAGCTTTCAAAAGTGAGCGAAACAACCCCTATGTGCTTTCATGAAGAACTTTGAGTGCTCTATTCTTGTTTCCTGTTAGACTACCCTTGTTATATTTTTATTGTATATTTTTAAAGTCATTTCTTTTACTTGTAAGATTATATTTAGACAGATATACATATGTACGGTTTATGGGGATTCCTGCTGGAGCTAATAACAGTTAAAAACACGTTTGACATCCTTGTGGAACACCATGTAGTGTGCACGTTTGAGAGCACATAAGCTAGTTGTCCTATGATTATCTAAATGGAAACACTTTTAAATTATTGACTTAAGTCTGCGTAGGTATTAAATAAACAATAAAATAAATAAAATAAACAATTTAAGTACATCTCCTCCCATATACTCCATATACCCACGACCTCAACAAAAAGTGTAACGCAAGAGAGATAAATGACTCCTCAATACATACAGAATACATGCATTTAAATACATGGTACTACATGGTACTGTATTTTTCCAGCATGAATGTGTTCTTTGCTTGTAATCAGGTTATGATTGGTCTTTTTAGTTGTGAAAGCTAAAATTTTAGTTCTCAAATAATCAGCTAAGGCAAAGAAAAAAAAATTATTGGCTACAGCGATTGCACTGCAAGGATTTAAAGCTTTTTTACGTTTTTCTATTAAATTTCTTATGGCACTTCTGTCTGTTGGTCACACATAACAAGCAACATGAAGACACTTAATGGAAATTTTGGTTGAAATTCTTTTTTAAAACTTTATAGAATAAAAGGCTAACCAATTAAATTATGTTTCCCCTTTGACATGACTAACTATAACATTTTTAATATGGTTGCTGTTTCGTAATAGACTGTGTGTATCCAGCAAACAGTTCACCCACAGCTGCCCCGTGTGGCGCTGTGCGGACATGTTTGCTAGGGCATTAATTATAATTAAAGAAACGCCATACAGACTAGTGCGGAGGAGATGGAACCGCAGAACATGTTTTATTACACTGTCAGAAAAATGAAGCTGAAAGAAGGCTACTGATTCAAAACCTCCATGGTGTAGTAGTTCACACATTCACCTGACAAACCAAATGTCCGTTTGAGACTGGAAAAAGATATAAATTGCTTGGGGGTTTTGACAAGAAGGACATCCATGTAAAAATGAAATATTTGGTGACGCTTCGTGAATAAGAGAGCAGCAGAAAGTAGTGTGGTTTTTTTTTCCACACTTCATACCATTTGATGGTGGTAATGTACCATGGAGCATAGGTTGGCCTTACACTGTGAGGCCCAGGATGGTCCCCAGTATGGCAGCCCAGACCTAGAGTGTGGGCATACTGTGAGTACACTGTATACCGGTACTGGGGACCCCTTTCTGCTTAGTGCGGGCAGCCCGCACTGTTGCCCCTCTGGTGCCCATCTGTCCTGCCTCTCATGCCAGCACAGGGGCCCACAGTTGGCTTCCCACTGTGGGCTCTGTGGGTTTCCACAAATCTGAAACTCACACAGGCCCCAACCACCATGTTTGCTGGGAACAGAAACACAGTGACAATGAACTCAGGTTTGCTATCACACACTTTTACTGTATAAAATGTGAAGAACAGCAGATCATTTCTTGTTTGCAGCAACCCTCAAAATCACCTTCATGGCATTCATTAAAATGCACTCCTCTGTAAAATGTGTATCTTCATACGCTGTCATTTGTATTTATAGAACCAAGACAAACTTGTTCAAAAAACACTGACTATAAATTGGAGGGCTGGTACTTTTTTTTTTTTGTTTGTTTGTTTGTTTTTATACAGTACATGTTTTAAGTGCACAAAAGTCAAAAATCTACTAATCCAGAGTGAAAAGAACACAGGAGCTTTCATCCACTATAGTAACAGGCTAACAATTATGTGGCAAAGAGAACCAAGAAACTCAAAGGCAAATCTGAAGCTCACACTGGAGGACATATTAAAGGCCCGTTTCAGTACAAAAAATAGATATATAAACAATATACAAATACAACATAAACATCTAAGTTTCCATCCCTGTGAGTGTAGTACATATCATTTGCCACAATGACCACCGAAGGCAAATCACAGAGACAGAGGGTCCTGGAGGCGTTTCTCTGTCTGCGTGCTGGAGGCAGCTTCAGGGCTCAAGACTGAGCTTCAGCTTCAGGATCGTCGTAGATGTAGCTGCCCACACCTCCAGTGTTTACGCCTGAGAGGGGTGGACCAGACGTTTAAATTTAAAGGGTCTGTTCACTTAAAAAACATACATTAACACGAAATAACCATTTGGCTAGTTATGGCTCACTTTGCAAAGGTTTTGGGATTGGTTCCTGAAATATACAAACATCGTCTCGATATAATTGTATCCTTTTTTACTATAATAACACGGAGCTGGAGTATGATAACACAGACACAGCTTAAGATTTTCAAAAGTTTTCCAGCCTTGTAGACTAAATAATAAAGACTAACTAGCTGTCCGTGTCAATTATAGTATTTACTAGACTTTTTAAATTCCCACAGTTTTTTCTCTCTTCATATACATTTCATATTGACATAGATATTGGTATTATATCTCATATTGAATCTGATCGTTCTAGGTCATAAAACAGCAAGTATTTATTTCTACCCTGAAAGTCGACTAATGACTGCTTCAGATGTATTTACGTCACCATTGTATTAGAAACAGTCTCTGGCACCAGCCTTCCCTGCAGCCCAGTCCCCCCTCCCATACTCAGATTACATACCTTTGGGTCCAAACAGTACAGCATAGCATGGTTTGTGGCAATAAGGCTGTCCATCATGCTGAAACAGAGAAAACCATTCCTCTCAATTCTCCCATATTTGAAAATGTGTTCACTTAGTGTTTCATTCTACCTTAACTCTCAGCAACATTCAGTCTAGAAAGAACTACAAAAAATTATCTGGTTTCTCTTTTTTCTTCTACCAGCTGAAAACCCCAAAACACAATTTGCTAAATATAAACAGCTTCTGTTAACTGACATCAATCAAATTCAGCGACAAGCACATTTCACACCTCAGCAGCATCTCATCATGTGATGGCTGGATTGAATTTTAACACAAAACAGGCTCAGCTTATTTTTAACTCATGCCTGGGTGACAAGAACTGGATGGGGGTGTGGCCACAGAGATGTTACACCTCACCTTTACTTCAGCCTGACAGACTAAATCCTCTGAACTACAGCTATACACAGTAAAGATGCTTTTACATGAAGAAAAATGTCAGTGATGTAGTGGGTCACCTGGTTCATGAGCCATCATGGGTCACGTTTACTGCTTATGAAATGACAAATGTGATCTTAACCTTCAGAATGATTTGGGTGTAAAGCCATTAAGTGATCATTTTGTTTAAACTGGATTAAAATATGATTAATATGGCAGGGGGAGGAGTGACTCTTGTGAACTGTCAGTCAACAGACAGACACTGATGTCTCACCGTGGTAGAAGTTCATTGATTTCTTGGCTGGATTAACTAAAAACATTTTTTATGTGACTCAAATTCTATATATGTATTTTTGGCAAAATCTTCCTGTAGAACATCTAGGAACCGACTCTGTCTTTCACCCATGATGACGCCCTGACTAGACCCACAGTTACACAGACATAATTACAGTCTCATTGTGTGCATTTTAAAACAGCAAAATGCAGTCAATAGCACTGATATTAAGTTAGTACAATTAAAATAATCTGGAGCCATAAAAACAATCTGAAAAAAAGAGAAACTCACTAAACATTTTTGGCATAATAATAAATTGAAAAATGGAGATCAGAGAATTATCATAATGTGTAGATGGAGCTTGAGATAATGTGGACTTTTCTATCTTGTGACATGATCTAAGTCAGTAAAGAAAATACAAATACATGACTGTATTTGACAGAGAAAGGGCGAAGATGTTGTGTATCTCTGGGAAAATTAAAATTGAGTTCAGCACTCAAAAATGTTTATTAAACTAAAATTTTTGAATATGACTAGAGTAACTGTCTGTGTATCTAATCAAAAGCACTAACATTTCTACTAATACTCTGATTTCCAGCTTTGCAAACTGACTCATCTCTCACCTCTGCATGGCTGCCCGGTGCCAGAGTCTTATTGCATCTCTCACAGCGCAGACAAGGCCGGTGCCAGTTCTTCCCGAGAGATGACACCTTCTCAGCTGCATGGAACCAAACACGGGCCACGGCAGAGAGTCATTACACCGAGCAGAGGACTTAGACAGACAGTTTCCAACACTTATGTAGAAATGTAGGACAACTACATGTTTTTGTGGCAGAATTTAAATATGAAACAGCATTCTGCTCACCAAAATACACCGTCTTGTTGCATCTGGGGCAGATGTTGGGGCCTCCAGAGAAAGATGAGAAGCTTGCAGCTGCAAAAGTTACAATGAATTAAACAAAAAAAAACGTAATAGTAACTACATCAAATATTCAGTGATTTGAATAAACACCATTAGATAGAAATTGTGGTTTAGATTATTCTAGTTGTACTGAAAAGCCAGAAGCCTAGAAGCTGACTGAAAACAATATTGTTTTAAATAATTATAGGTATGAAGTAAGATAATTTAATCCTGCCAGGTTTTTTTTTGCAGCATTAGAGATTGTTCAGGTCTCTAGTTTGAGATGTAATGATCAGTCTGCTGTAGTGAGATCAGCACCTTTGCACCAACAGGAACATGGACTGCACCACTTTCTGAACAAACCATTAAAAAGATAATTAAAGACACATGCGAGTAGAAAATCTAAATAAAAAAATAACAACTACAGAAATAAATATGTCTGGGAAAATGCACAGGAAAATGAAAAATGACATAATAATAATAATAAAGACCCTTAAAAACATGTAAAATTAAATAAATACTTAATAAGAAAATGAAAACAGACAAATGAATTCATGTCAGTGCCCTTAAATGTATTACTTTGCTGTAGGATTAAGGGATTAATTGAGATATTTTTATTTTAGTCTTTTAGTTTGATTCCTCATATTTCTGTCCTTAGTTTTCTCCATTAATTGTCACTTTCCCTAAAACATATCTGAGGCTCATTTATTCCTTTTGTTGTTCTTTGGTTTGCTGTTCCGAACCTTAATTAAACCTTATCCTGCCACAGAGGCACCGAGGATACTGAGTTTCTCCTCCTTCCATATGACAGTTTTTCTATTTCTGCTCCACATATTTCTCACCCTTCACTGGTCCCCGTGCGGGGGCTTTTTTCTCCTCCTCTGGTTTAGCGTTTGTTTCCAAGGAAACGGCTGCAGGGGCTTCATTGACAGGATTGTCGTACACATAGGATCCAGCTCCACCGATGTTTACACCTAAAAACAACAAATGGTAGAATTCAGAAATCTATGTTTTATCAAACCATGTATGACGTCTGGATTTTCACATCAGGGGAAACCCCACCTTTTGGTCCAAAGAGGGTGGCGTAGCACGGCTTGTGGCAATAAGGCTTTCCATCATGCTGCACAGTGTGTAAAGGGAGAGGCAAAGGAAACATCCATTACTTAACACATAGAATAGAACAGAATAGAACTTTATTAATCCCCTGGGGAGGTCCCCTCAGGGAAATTATGATTCCAGTTCACCTTAACTACAAGTAAAAAAAAAATACCAAGCAGATACAAATGGACTGAAGGTATACCTGTAACTGTTCTGACCACGGGGAAAAAAGAAAAAATGGCAGTTATATAAATGGTTGTTTTCAGTCTGTGGGGATTCACATAATCCTCCAAACTTGGACCACATTTGAAGGCATTTGAGTTCGTCTAACCATTTATTTTTATAGTAATAAAAACCCTTATCTCACTTTCCATGTATGATTCTTTTTAGACATAAAATAAGCCTCACTGATTCAGTAAAAGTAATGGTCTTTGTCATCTAGATGCTGTCGTCGTTTATGTAAATACTCTGTGGAGTTTTTTCAGTCATCCCAGGAATGTACATTCACACAGGACGTGTTTTCAGCTAAACTCAAATGAACCTTTCAAGCAAATATGCATGTCAAAGTGGTTCACATGACAAGACCAAAACAACTGAAGACTAACAATAAAACCATTCTGAAAGCAGACAAATGTACAAAATTAAAGGCCAAAATCAAGCACTGTGAAGAAAATACGGAGATAATGGACAATAAAGTTGCTCTCACTGAATAAATCAATGCATTTTAATACCATTGTCAGCTCATCTGTGATTTTCAGTACATCCCTTCCTTCTTAAAATCTAATTAAAACACAGCAAGAGCCACATCTAATCTGATTAGTCTGATGAGTTTTAAATAACAGGCTGCTGAGCTGTTAATTTTATGTACAGCTAATTTTGTACCGAGCTTGTTCTGAACAGACTGAAGAACATCATGCATTGTGAATGATGATGAGCTGTCATATGTGAATATAAATGCATTATAACAATGATTGAAGAGGGACACAGAGTACAAATCTTTGAGCTTATTTGAACATGATTAGACAAAGCATACTCATTTTCATATTTATCTTGCACTACATGCACATAACCATGATTCAAGTCTATTTTCTTTAATCAACAGTTCAAACTGCCATGTCATCTAAGTACTAAGATGTGTGAAACCCTGTTGTCTCTGAGATTTATGCCTTCTGCTTTATGATCGCTTTCCCTGCAACGACAATGTCAGACGATGTTAAACTCCTTAGTAAAGTACAGACACTTCCAGGTTTCTCAGAGGAGTGATGCATTGAAGATACACAGAGACTCACATTAAGAAAGCTAAAACCTGTTATTGACTTTTGGCAGCAGAGAATGAAATGTCAACAGAGTACACACAGTTTGTTGTGCTGTGGTTAAACTTGTGCAGTCATTGTACTGACTTTCCTGCACAGGGGATACGTGGTTTCAAAGACTGCAGTAACTGTACAAGAAATCCAACTTCCTGCTGAGATTAAATGATCAGGTTTTTTTGGTTGATTTAAAAATGTCTGTATTTTACCACCAAACCAGATTAATCTCAAACAGCTTACAGCCTCGGAGTGCATGGGACATTATTGTTCGTAGTCACGGTTTATTATGTTGATGCAACGTAGCCTACCAACATAACCTTTGAACATGAAATATTTGCACTTCATAAAACAAAAACAAATTATAAGGAAAATGAAGTATATACACTCTTCACATCCTGTTACCTCAGCATGGCCTCCCGGATTCAGAGTTTTGTTGCAGCGCTCACATTTTAGACAGAACTTGTGCCAGTCTTTCCCTAAAGATGACACTTTCTCCGCTGTGGGACAAGAGACAAAGATCGTTTCATGTTATATCATGGTTATGGTTTATGAAACATAAAATAAATGGACTCAGTCATGGAATTTCTTTTTATATAATGAAATTAATGAAGTCATAAGTCTGTCAGCGCATGCATATATAAGTCTCTGGATCCACAACGATATCTGGACTAGTTTGCAATAATTCATTGAGAACATATGTTATTAACCCCTTATTCAGGGTCATGAAAGGTGGCAGAGTGTTTGCGTGTGTGTGTGTGTGTGTGTGTGTGTTTGTGTGAGTGGGCGGGGACGCTATAAACAATTTAGATTATTTGGACTTTTTAAAGAAGCCACTGCAACCAGAAGACCCACAAAGGAAAAGGAATATGCAAACTGTACACAGAAGGCTGGATTCAGACCTTCTTGGTGTGAAGTTCTAACCACAGTACTACAGTTCTGCCCCCACAAACAAATATTACTTACTTTTAAGTCAGATCAGTTCATAACTCTGGTAAAGTTTGAATTCAAATCTGTGTATAACCTTTTGAGCAATCCTGAAAACTAATAAACAAACTAACAAATCATACAGTACCAATCACATGGCATTCTTGACAGAGGGAATAGGTTAATAAAATCTGATTATAAGTGCACTCAATGAAGTCTGAGTCATATTTTACTTTTACAAAATAAACGTAGGGACTGTTGAGAAAGAGCCATCCTCTATAGGTCAGTGCTTTAGTGCTTAGAAAAGAGAGCTGCCACTGAATGCAGAGAAAGGGAAAAACGTTTTTTTTTCTTTCTTTTTGTGCTTTATTTGTGCACTAGTGCAGACACTCCTCCACAGGCAGGATCCTTTTGCTGTTGCTTTGAACAGCTCCCATCTTTTCTATGTGCAAAAGAAACATTTTGTCCTCAAAACAAGGTTATTTTGATACAAAAAGTAACTATTTTTGCCGGGAAATCAACCTTCACATATGGGTCCAGCAACCATTACAAGACATGATATGCACTGTTATTAAGGTTTTTGTGGGGGCGTGTGTCAGCATGTGAAGTACAGTAGCAATTATATTTTCTGACACAACCTGAATACACAACATAAGCACTAATATATTCTGAATTATAACAGCTGAGGGACTGTCGAAGTGACAGACGACATTTAATGGGCACTTATGAGTTCATATCAGCCTGAAGCACATTCTTTCCACTGCTTTCTAAAGGGCAGTGTGGTGACTCAGACATTTCCATTTTCTTATTTATTCCATTTTTTTTAATGGAGCTACTGTCTGTTCTTCCATCCCTTCAGATACTTTAGCTACCTTAATCTGAAGGTAAATCTAAATGTGAAGTCTTAAAAAATACTTCCTTTTAAAATTTGGCAAGGTTGATCAAACAACGGATCTTTTTCTTGTCTGGATAGTGGATAATCTTTGGATAATGTTATGATAGCAAGGATTTTGGGGGTTTTTCCTCTGTTTCCAGCCTTAATGCTTAACACCACAGAGTAGTGAATATATACCTCAAAAACCCACAAACTGACAACCAACTAGTCCTTTAACATTAAAACTGTGTTTAAAGAAGGTGAAACTCATACACACAAAGCAAAAACTGCAGTAACTTTCACACATATATGTGTGACATGTATAACACCAATCAGAAAAAAAGTGGGCATAAAGAGAGAAGAACTAAAACAACTTGTTTCGCATGGAGGATGGAGTGAAGGACTTCACTGAGGCCAAGAATAAGATAACAATCATTTTTAACTGTGAATCCAGCACAGCCACTTTGGTTGAGCCCTTTAATGAAAATACTGAATTGGAAATGAATGCAATCCCTTTTAGCATAATGGACACAAATACAAGTTGGAAATGATAGAAAATAAAGTGCCCCTTTATGACACCTGCTGCAAACATAACACAGAGTACAGTGTGTTCAAATTACTCTGCTGTGCAAGTCACTTCGCAACCCACTTCCACCCCAAGCTCTTCTCTTTCATGCTGTTTCTGATCAAGGTATTATCTGCTGTCATTGATACCTGCTCTGCTCCGTACAGGGGGTCTTGCTGTTTCTCTTCCTACCACCAACCTTTCATTTATGCACATTATGGGAGGACAGAGCAGTACCACACTGTACCACCAAATTACCATAGATGGAAATAGCTGTCTTCTGTGGACTACAGCGGTCATGACTGAACTGGGTTTTTTTTTCTACCCAGTTATTTATGTAACTGCAAGTGAAAAATACATACAGTATGAATCCAGAGGGAAAACAAATATTACTCTGTTCAGTCAAATGAAAAACAACATAACCCCCTTTTTAAGACCCGCAGTTTCAGTCACAGAGACTTTTTTGTCTAAAAGACAGGAGGATGGAGAGAGGGAGCGAGAAATTCACTGACAGTTTCTTATCTGTTTGTCCTCCTCCCAAAATATCTCAGCTGATACCCTGAGACTGATACCACATGACACTTCCCGTTTAGACTCAATGCCTGGCCTCCCTGTCAGTGTGATATCTGACAGTAAGTCACACCGACACACAGAACTATGCCTGGATGGTGAAGGACACAAGTCTGCACAGCATAACATTGGTTTTCTTCTGGGTTGTTAATAAAGGAACTGAATTTACTGAAGAAATCACATTAGCTCAGTTTATTATATAAAAATCACATTATAGGCTCCGTGTCTAGAGCGTCATCTTCGTTATGGCTATCGAGAACTTTGCATCCAGAAATCCTAAAGGATAAACTATTTCTACTGTAATAAACTCCCCTGCAAAACAACAGCATCCACTTCCAGGAGGTATGCATTTTTTCAGATACTCATTTTTTTTTAAAGCTTCCAATTTCCTGCAGTTTTAAACACTGAAAAGAGAGAGAGAGCAGCCGTTTGACTGGGCCTGCAGGGTGTGGTTTTGCTGTTGTTCTCCAGAGAAATGGGGAAGAGGGAAGAACAAAAAGAATAGCGATCCATACCTGTCAATCAATCAATTATTTACCATGCCATATGGCGTTGCACCAAATAAAAAAAAAAGAAGTTGTTAAATTAACTCTTTAGTATCATAATACCCCAACCTATTTGACAGTATTGTGTACTATCCAGTGAATATAGTATCCAGTAACCAGGGATTAACAAGCCTAAACTCATCCTACCTGCTTCTAAAAGCCGACATAAAAAGGATTTTTCACAAGCTGTCAGATAACACAGCTGAGGCGGATGACTACAGTTCTGTTAATGGCTCCCTGTAATCTTATCCAAAGACAGTGAACCCATTACTGCCTGATAAGGGTTGTGTCGATATGCACCAGTTGTCTGTTGGAGTAAGAGATTCACCATCTGGGGAATTTTTGGATCAGTTTTGGAGAAAAACTGTCACTTTGATTTCACATCCAATCTGGCAACGTGTCCGTGGTACTCAGCTGTGAATTTCTCTGACATTCTGTTGGACTGCTGTAGCAGTGCTTTTAAGACCCAGAGTTTTTTAACCGTAAGGTAGTTGCATGCTTATTTTTATATATTCTGTAAAAGACTTAGCTTAGCTTTAAATCAGATTTGACAGGTTAAAATAGATAAATAAATACATTTAAATTCCTTTACATAGGTGAAATCGTGCAAAGCTGAATGCCTCATACAGTGACAGAATATGTCACGGTATAAAGACAAATAATAATCATACAATTTGACTTAGTGACACAACAGTACAATTTTCACACTGTAAATATAAATATCACTGATGTGGAGATTATGTTGTGACACTTGTATATAATTAGCTTGACTAATACTGCTCACTGGCTTGACTGATCAGCTGTTATTACCCCAACAAAGATAGACAACACGGTAAATGTGTGGTCCAACAAAAAGGATGCAAGGATCTGATCGATGAATATAAAGAGAGACGCTATTAATTAGTTTGTCCAGAAGATAACATCACAACAAACCTCAGGATTCCAGTTAAAAATCTCTTTGTTCTGTGCAAGTGGTAACGGAAATAATGAGTGTTTTAGTGTGAATGCATTTTTAATGTATTACCAATAAATAATTCATATGTGCATATGAATTCAAAAATCCATCCTTCATGATTCTAATCATCGTTGCACCCTACCACATAATAAAAATCATCCAACAAAATGAATGAGTGTCTTAAATAGTTATGTTTCTGTGTGTGGGAGACTCGATGAGCCAATTTATAACAAAAAAAACATTTTGATCAATGGGTGCATGTCATCTGTACAGCTCTAAAATCTGTGATGCATCCGCTCATTTTCATTCTGCTGTATGAAAACACATGTTATCGATTATATATTAAGTAAAAGTCGATTTAAATAATACTGCACTGTCTTTCTTTCATATTAAACCCCCCCGGTTGATTATAACACTCCCACCCAGCGGTCATCGCATCTGTGAGAATCATGATTCTGGGCAGCTTCTGCAGCGGCTGCTCACTCACCGAAATACACCGTTTTCTCGCATTTTGGACATTTTGACGCCATGGTCGGTGTAAATAGAAGAACAGGGTCGTTTCTGTCGGTCCTTTCTGTCTGCTGCTCCGGCGGTGCAGACACACCTCAGATGATGCTGACGGCGGCGGTGACTGAGATGAGACTGCGCCTCACATCCACCCTCTGCTTCTTCTCTTTCAGTTGTATAACTCCGCCCTCGGGGTGACATCATGCAGCTCGCAACCCACCAGACAAAAATGTACATTTATGTCTCTGCATATCCTGTTTGGTAAAAGCTTTTTCAAAAAGGCTTTCCAAAGTTAATCTGATCAAATTATCGGATTGCTTTTTACAATATCGATCATTCCCAGAGAACATCTGAATGCACTGCTGCCACTCAAATTTCTCAATATAGTACCAGCATCAGCCCAAGGGTCTAGTTACACTTTTAAAAACCAAGAGAGAGTTGAAAAGGGTTTTTAGTGCACACTTTCTACTCCATGAATTATTGTATAGATCATCAAACAGACAGAAAACCCATGTGCACATATATACATTGCTCTGGTAGCCTCTGGTTTGGAAATCTGGTTAATCCGATATCCCAGCAAAGTTAGCTCTTCTGCATTAATCAGTGTCGCTTTTTAGTTCTGTTTGTTTCCTCTGTGTGGTTGTTAGGTTACACAGCATAGCTCTGCACAGGGAATGTTAAGTGATGCTCCGCAGCTCCCAAGTATATTACTCCGCATTCTTGGCCCAGAGATACCAGGGAGCTGACAGACAAACGACTTGTACGTGGGCTTAAGAATAAAATACTAACATTGAATTATTTTACTATTTTAGGCAGAAAGGGGCAAAAAATTCTGAGAAATTGCCAGGATATGAAAAGTGTCTTCACAAAGTGGCAAAGTTAGAATATTAAATGTCTCAAAATGCCACAACATATTATTATGAAGATATGATACACTATGCAACAGAAACAAATATAAAACACAGATGTAAACAGTTAGTCTGGAATAATGAAAATACAATGTATACAGAAAAAAATGTAATAGGATGATATTTCTGGTTGCTTTAAAGGCTTGGTAAGTCATTGACAGTCTAGTTGTTTCCTTCTCTTAGTTCTACTAAACAGACCAGCTGTTGACAGGCGCTTGATAGTTTCCGTCTGCACTTGAGAGTTCTATCAATAGTCTCAATATTTAAGTTAGCTCAAGATCAACTAACCCAGGTGGTGCACATTGATGTTACATCTTTGAGTTCAAACTTAGCTACAAATAATTTGAAAAGTGAAATAGCTATCCTTCAATTCTGTTTAAAATAAATGCTGCAAAAAAAAGGATCACTTTCATTTACGCAGTGCCAGTTCACAACAGTCGTCATATAACACAGAACACAACCCCCCTATGAGCAAGCACTTGGGAACAGTGGGAAAGAAAAACTCCCTTTTAACAGGAAGAAAGCTCCAGCAGAACCGGGCTCAGGGAAGGGCAGCCACCCAATGGGGCCGGTTCAGGGTGAGTGGAAAGAGAACAGAGAAGAGAGAGCGACAGGATAAAAGGCAAACTATGGAACAGGGAGCCAGTTTTTTGCTACTTGAACTGTTTATGTTTACATTTTTTTCGTTATAGTTTGGAGAATGGCACTATTAAGCTGTAAACTGAAAAACAACTGGATACAATTTCCTGCTACATGATGTTACTAATTTTGTTAGATCAGGTGAAATTGTGAAACAAATATACTTTCTGCCTATGCCCTGTTCATTGTGTTCATTTTGCATCTGTACTTGTGAACACTTCATCAGTCCCAGCCATTCACCACCTGAACTCACAATCACCTGACTCACACAGCGCTCACCTGTTCATTATTCTCCCATTATTTCAGTCATCAATAAATTCCCTGCCACATCATCAGCATTATTTTGTGCTCTTTCTTTCCAGCCTGAACCTTCCTTTCCTGTTCCCATCAGCTTTAGAATGATCAACTCTTACACTTTATTCAGTTATTGTCCAGAATTACACCAGGATGAAAGTCATTCTTTACATAAACATTTTCATCATACTGCAGCATACTGCAGAGGAAAGTCTGGGTTCTGTTTGGTCTCTTTTTTTTTCAAGTTTTTTTTATTCCTTTTACTGAAACCCACATAAAATGAATGAAGCCTTAGGAGACAGTGAGCAGAGAATATTCAACCAGAAAACTGCAACAGTAAAACTTTTTTTATTAAGTCTCCTTGGAAGACAAGTAGTGTAAACACACATAAACTTCAGCAAAGATGGAAACAGTAGCAGGTTTTGGGTTTTTTTTTTCTGTGGTTAGTGCATTTGGTTTTGAGCCATACAGGGCCTGGGAATGCACTGATCTTAAAATAAACACCTCCGGATTGCGTCTGTCTGAAATCTTTGGCACAGATATCCACAGTGACTACATGTCATTGGTGTAGCAGAGGCTCAGCTCCAAAGCAGTTTCTGTCTCTGATCAACCTAAAAGCCTCTCATATTGCATTTCATGTGTATGAAAGCTACACAAGGACAACCTGGTTGTGTTTGGGAGATAATTTATTTTAAAAGTGTGGGACTCCTGACACTGTTTGAACCCTTGCTCAAGTTGTTCAACTTGCCAAGTGCAATATTGGCAAGAAATAAACCTCTATTTCTCAACAACAACAGTATTTTATTAATATAAGTACACCAATAGTCTGAAACTACTTGCCAACAAAAAAATAGGCAGGTTTGCATCACTCTTAGCCCTCGTGGCTTCATTTAGCTGTTCAAGGATGACGATTTTGCTTAATGTTTAAATATTAAAATCAAGGTCCAGTTCAGGTCATTTAATTTAGCAAAAATAACATTAAGAAGAAAATAATACAGAAGAATACAGATAGGAAAAAAAAACAAGAAAGAATCAGCTTGTAGCTAATTTCTACTACATCATTTAAAATAAAAGGACTATAATTTGTTTAACTAAGTGATAGAAGATGGGGAAACAGAGATTTTTATAATGTGTTACTCTACACTTTTGTTATATAAGGTGGTCCAGAAAAAGAAACTAAAAGTCATTATACAAGAATACTGGGTTAAATCACCAGCCTGTGACACTCTGTTACTTTTATGGAGGAAAGTCAATTTAAGATGAGCATTTGCGTTATTTCTCATGGGACACTATTTGAATTTACTTTTGCAGCTCTCTGTTAACATAAACACAACACACAGTAACCACTGGTGCAAGTGTTGCTATGAAACAATGAAAAACACATTCTGCAACAGCAACGTGACTTTAAAGATACATCATCATACATCCAAATACTCTGGATAATATTACGAAGGAAACACATATCGTTCACAAGAGATCTGCTTCTTTGATGAGAACTGTAAAAAAAGAAAGGATGATGGAGCTGTTAAATCAAAATCTTGAGTTTCCTATTACTTTCCTCCTTCAACTGCAGGTGCATCCAGTGAAAACCTGTGACACCCTTTTGTCAGCGATCAAAATGTGAAACGCACCTTCATCCACAGCTTTTGACACAGTATACACACTGTGACATGAAGAGAGTGAGACCAAATTGCAGTTACAGTAGAGCTTTTTGACATGCAAGTCGAGTCAGCTTGACACAGAAGTTGTCATTTGCTCGCACCACAACTTTGAGATCAGTGGTTAAACTGCCTTAAAATCTTGTGCTTCACATTGTTCCAAGGACTCAGGTGGACATTAAAAAATAGAGTAAATTAGATACGATTTTCTTGGCATTTTTGTAGTGTATGTATGTTGTCTGTTCTATAAACATAAATTGAGAAACACAAATTTGTAATTTCAAGTGCTGAATGTTGCATTTTTAAGTATATACAGAACAATTCTCTCAAGAAGTGGATGCTATACTTTAGTGTGACTTACCTCAGAAACACCATAAATTACACCAGAAAACAAACAAACAAACAAACAA
Source organism: Etia nguti (assembly GCA_015106755.1). Taxonomy (NCBI): domain Eukaryota; kingdom Metazoa; phylum Chordata; class Actinopteri; order Cichliformes; family Cichlidae; genus Etia; species Etia nguti. The sequence goes on from VUQG01012335.1 coordinate 18,543, forward strand.
AAACTGACATGACAGGAAATGGATAGAAAATTGTGATCAGATTCTTTCTTAATTTTGAGAACATCTCAATAATTTAATTATATTTGACTTCTTGCTTTAACATATGCAACTGCAGTGGTCTAACTGTGAGAAAAGTAGATTTTTATTTGGAAAACTCTTTCTTTTAATTTGAGTGAGACATTTGGACATGTGGATAAATGATGTTTTACCCTGCTGAAATAACTCTCACCCCTGCTCCCTTGAGCAAGATGCTGAAGTCCAGCTGTTCCTCTAGAGCTGCCCCGAGTTTGAACTCTGGGTTGTTCTGCTCTTATTTAGATTTGCTTGAACTTTCCGTGACTGTGGAGTGTTGTAAAACTGAATGATCGAATCAAGTCTCATTGACTGTAATTGTGTTTTAATATAAACCAAACAAGGTTCTAAAGCAGGCTTTGAGTTTACTGAAATCTCTTTTCATTTTCTGAAGTATTTTTAGCAGTTTCACAGGGGTGAGGACCCAAACGCAGGGCATGGAAGACTGGAAACAAGTCCAAAATATATATTTTTATTAAAGAACATTCAGTGTTCATGTACAAAAAGACAGGCAGCATGGAAAACAAAACACAACCGGAGCAAGCAAAAGCCATCGTCAGTGAAATAGCTCGATTGTGAATGCAAACCCAGGGAATGATACTGACCAATAAATTCTACTGAAAATTTTAATGGAAGATATCTCAGACCTTTGTGCAGTGATAGCAGAAGGGTCTAAGGTATCCAGTGTCTTTCTCTTTCTCTGAGGATAATAAGTAATGAATACAAATTCTTGGATGCAAATATATTCCTTGTTTTTCTTCCTTGATCAGTTTTTTATTGTTCTATAAGCACTAATATATCATTCGAAAACAATACATCCATTTGTACTTGCTTACCTTTCAAATTTTCATATAGTCTACATTTTAAGCCTACATTTTAGTTTTTTTTAAAAAAAATATTCGTTACTCTCACACTCTTAAACACCACCACAGCTGTCTTATGCACACCTAAACATCAAGTTTATGCAATAACAATTGTAATTCCTCAGATTCCCTCGTGTCTTAATGATAGAGCGGTAATACCAAGAAGTCTGTTAACGTAAAATCTCTGCATTTTTCATGGATTTCCTTCCTGGCTTCACATAGGCTACACTTGCCATAGGTTTTTTTCTAGTTTTACTGACAACGCAGCCATGCAGTGTTTTTAAACTGTTTTTAAACTACTGTACAGTACTTTTTTTTATTATGCACAGTGACTGTCAGGGTCCTGAGTCTGTGGACTCAGTGGTTTTGTTTTGATCAATATTATCTTATGTTTTGGGTTAATTCTTGTTTTCTTTGTTCTCAGGTTTTGGTTTCAGGTTTATAGTTAAAGCTTCCTCTGTGCTGTGTCTAGTCTGTCTCTGTGCCTGACCTGGTCCCACGTGTCTGTGTTCCCTCTGTTGTCATAGTGTTTGGCCCGTGTTTGTGCATGCATGTCGTACTTCCTGTTTTACATTGAAGGTCCACGTCTTGTGTCAGTTTAGCATCTTCCCTGTCTTCTCATGTGTAATTGTCATCAGCCGTGTCTCCCAACTGTTCCCTCTTTGCCCTGTTCACCTTTTGTATTTATTGCCTGTGCTTGACCCTGTTCATTGTCCCGTCGTCCCTCATTGTTGTATGCTTTTCCCCGTGTTTTCCCTGTGCATTTAGAGTTTCCCACTTCATTTTAGTTTTTTGTACCATTTCCTTGTGTCTGTAAATAAAGCTCTGTTTTGAGTTCATCCCCGCATGTTGTTAGTCCTGTGTTTGGGTCCAATCTCCTGCCTGCCTCACAGGGATCCCTGACAGTGACACTGCAGATTTTTCTGCAGCAGCTGTGTTGTTTTCAGCTTGTATTATATGTTTAAACTCTTAATTTTTTTCTAATTTTAAAGATTTATCAGCTGCACATTTGAAGTAGAGTTATCTGTGTCTGTGACTGGTCAGATACCAGATTTTGAGGTGACAACATTAAGATGTAAACAATAGAAAGATGGACATGGGAGTCTGTTTCTTGTTGTCTTCCTGGCATGAACTGTCTGCAGTTGTCCTGACCAACATCTTGATGTGTGACCTTCTTTATAACCAGACCACAGTTTGGTTTAACACACTGTCTGGCTGATTTAGCTTCGGCTCCTTTGTGAGTTTGCCCATGTCCAAAGAGTGGTACTATTTCTTAACTCAGTGAAGATCCATACTCTTACAGTTATGCTGAGCAATCATCACATTTTTACACTGCAAAGAGTCTTCATCACCATCTATAAACAGTGAAAAAAGACTAATGATTCCCAGATGCTGCTTTTATCAAAAACGAAAGAGATATTTTACAAACAAACTAATTAAGTTTTCACCAGTTTGTGTCTCATCTTTGGTTTAAATTTTAAAATAATTTGTGTTGTATCTCTCATTACTTGAAATTTTCAAAACCATTAAATAGAAAAATGAATAAATACACTGAATTCACCTGAATGCCATAATAGTGCATTCTCACTCTCTTTTGGTCTCTTCTCTAATGACGCATGTCTAAAATTTCATCTAAAAATATATCTGTGTCTCGTGAGTGAGGAGGTGTCACTTCCTCATATGGACTTTAGTCATTTTCCTTCTCTTTCCAACATTTGTTGAATTAGTTGAAGTCATCTGTTTAATGTATCACAGTTTAGAGTTAAACACAGACATTTGCAGTTGTCTGGTAAATGACATAAGACAAAGTTGGAGATGTTAAGTTACTAGTCAACATATAAGATGGCCCTGATGTGGCTGTCAGTTTCTAGAGTTCATTTCTTGTCAGAAATTGTCAGAAGTGTTAACACTCTGATGAAAGCTGCTCTAGCACTAGGTTTCCCTTTTTGAACATATAAACATGTTTCTGTTGTTATGAAATGGTTGATAACAGGGTACTTTTGAAAAATAGTGTTTTCCTTGCAGTTTAAAAAGTTAATTTCTAAGGTTCATCTAGTCACTTCTGAATTTCTCACAAGATTCAGATGCTTCTGGTTCTGAGAACTGAAGAGGAAGTATTTTGGAGAGAATAAAGGTACAATGACAGCAGACCTCTAAAGATTTGACACAGCAACAATGACCAGAAAAAAAAAATATTGCAAACATAAAATCTCAGACACTGATGTTTTTCTGAATACAGTATATGTTATATTGTAATGGTCCAGGTTACGTGAACCTCAGAAATAAAATTTTAAGGAAAAAGAAAAAAGCATCAATTGTCTGAAGTGCCTCTTTATGAATAATTTAATATCGACAGAAACAAACTTGTTTCCATACTCTTTATGAAAATGGGGAACAGAATGCCAGATTATGTTTAACTCATCGTCACAGTGCCACAACATCATGATGTTGATGGTTTTTTTTCTAAAAATGGAGTGCTCTTCAAGCCTCCAACTTCCTCTTCTATTAATAACCCTATAACTGTAATTTTGAACCACACAATTACACAATCTTCAATTACACAAGATTAGAGTAAGCAAATGTGTTCATGTTTAACTGTAAACTGTGATAGATTAAACAGATGATCTCAACTAATTTAACAAATGCTGTTGATTGGAAGAAAACGAATGAAGTCACTACAAGGAAGTGACACCTCATTACTCACAGGAAACAGATTTATTTTTAGATATCTTTGAGGAGAATCTTCAGAGATGCGTCATTAGATCAAGAGACTAAGAAGAAGCACAATGTTTACAGTCAGATGGATTCAGGTGGATTATTTCCTTTTACTGATTTGTCTGTTTTCAGGTAAGGATACAAATGACAGAGATTTTAAACCAAAGATGAGACAAAAACTGGTGTTTATTTAAAATGGACAAAGCATGAAAAACAAAGTCGTAGTCTGGTCACATTTCTCTTTCTTCCTCTCAACAGCAGCAAGTGGGCAACATCCATCTCTGATTGTCAGAAGTGATGATGAGGCTACTTTACCCTGTGAAAATGTGAAACATGGTCAGCATAACTGTGGCAGCATTAACTGGCTCTTCACTGGCTTAGGAAGAGCAGATTCTGTAACACTTTTTGAACATGGACAGATACAGAAAGAAGCAGACAGACTGAATGTTACAGCAGACTGCGCTCTGGTTATAAAGAAGGTCACATATCAGGATGTTGGTCATTACACCTGCAGGCAGTTCATATCAGGAAGCCAACAAGACTCAGACTCTCTTGTTTTTTTATTTGTTATTCACAGTAAGTATTTACATCTTAATGCTTTTAACTTAAAGTGTCTTTTTAGTAAAAACATACTGAAGTATTGCATTAATTATTATTACTATGGTTCATTTTTTTCTCTTGGTGTCTTTCTCTCTCATCTTCATTATCTTCATTATCGCCAGTGATTGAACAAAAGGACAATGATAAAGTCACTTTGTACTGCAATGTGTTCCCACATGAAAAGTGTACATACACAGTGGAGTTGCAGTATCAGGGTAAAGAGAATATATCTAACTCAGATATGGAGATATCACCAGGTTCCTGCACTTCTACTATCACATTTAGATCATCTACCTTTAAGCAGACGATTTATGAGTCACTGAAGTGTAATGTGACAAATGAAGACACTAAATCAACACGGCTGTTTCCCTTTAAGTCCTCGAGTGACAAAAGAGGTGAGAACTGTACTGAACTCAAATTGATGTTCATAATTACAACAAATATATGTTCATCTTATGGATTTGACTTTAAATATAACAGCAGTGTTAAATAAAATACTACTGAAGTAACATGGTGTATATTCTCATGGTACAGGTGGAGATGCAAGAACAGCAACAACAAAATCAACAACTACAGTTATGCCAACGTCAGCTATAAGAAGTGAAGGGACAACTTTGGAGGAAATAAGCACGTCAAATGGAAGTTACATAACATTTACAAACAACATAAATGAAAAACAAGGTAGTGACTAAAAGCTGCCATTTTTAAAATCACAAATATGAATGTCAGAGCTGAAATAGAATGTATTTTGATTCAGTGTGCCTCACAAGGCTTACAACATCCAGCTGATATCACAGTGGCAGTGACTTTGCTGACTTTATTCTGTTTCCAGGTTGGTCATGGTGGTTCATGATTGTTCTTGTGGGTTTGGCAGCACTCACAGTGATTGCTGTAATCATAATCAGACAGAAGACAATGAAAGGTGAGTCCGTTCACAGATTGAAAGGTAAATTAAACAGATTAATTGTACATTTTTAATGTGTGTAGAAATATGTTTCATCTTGAATGTATGATGTATTTTGCTGACTCATATAAGGCAGTTTCCAGACAGTTGTTTCCAGGTGTTGCACATCTGCAAGCGTTTCACAGATCACTGAGATTTCTATTTGGAGAAGCGCGGAAACAGAATCATGATGATAAATGTAACATATGTAATTGTCTCCTTTTGACTGTTGCGGTCTTGCCATGCGTTGGATGTTTGTTTTTGTTTGTTTGTTTGTTTTAGAAAGCAGACAAAACTGAAACTGTGGATTTTCAGTACAGAAGCTAAACACGAGTGTCTTGTCGTTTCAGGAAATAAAAGGCAAAGGGAAGAAAACACAGTGAGTTTAACACTAATAATAAAATACTTTATGCAAATGTGAGTGTAACATGTACTGTAGAAATAAGTAGTTGTAGCAACAAAGTATTCATGGGGATAATATAAAATAGCTGATGCCCAAAAATAAATAAGAAAACTGTGAGATTCTTACTCACCTGTCCTGTACAGTGGGATGCAAAAGTTTGGGCAACCTTGTTAATAGTCATTATTTTCCTGTATAAATCGTTGGTTGTTACAATAAAAAAATGCCAGTTAAATATATCATATAGGAGACACACAGTGATATTTGAGAAGTGAAATGAAGTTTATTGGATTTACAGAAAGTGTGCAATAATTGTTTAAACAAAATCAGGCAGGTGCATAAATTTGGGCACCACAAAAAAAAATCAATATTTAGTAGATCCTCCTTTTGCAGAAATAACAGCCTCTAAACGCTTCCTGTAGCTTCCAATGAGAGTCTGGATTGTGGTTGAAGGTATTTTGAACCATTCCTCTTTACAAAACATCTCTAGTTCATTCAGGTTTGATGGCTTCCGAGCATGGACAGCTCTCTTTAACTCACACCACAGGGTTTTCAATAATATTCAGGTCTGGGGACTGAGATGGCCATTCCAGAACGTTGTACTTGTTCCTCTGCATGAATGCCTTAGTGGATTTTGAGCAGTGTTTCGGGTCGTTGTCTTGTTGAAAGATCCAGCCCCGGGGCAGCTTCAGCTTTGTCACTGATTCCTGGACATTGGTCTCCAGAATCTGCTGATACTGAGTGGAATCCATGTGTCCCTCAACTTTGACAAGATTCCCAGTCCCTGCACTGGCCACACAGCCCCACAGCATGATGGAACCACCACCATATTTTACTGTAGGTAGCAGGTGTTTTTCTTGGAATGCTGTGTTCTTTTTCCTCCATGCATAACGCCCCTTGTTATGCCCAAATAACTC
>VUQG01012336.1:25122-42556 GCA_015106755.1 Etia nguti
AATATTCACCTGAGTTAACATTAGGCCACTTTGTGCACTCTGTGCATATGCGTTTTGTGGCTGCTGTGACAGCTGTCTCCCGAGACAGCCCTGTGACTATACCGTGGACTCAGGTGCTCGCAAGCCAGATGAAGTCATCTAGCTATGTGTGCTGTCTAATTGACAAGCAGAGGCAATTCTCTAAGGGTTGTCAGGAGTACACGCACACACACCTGATGTCTCCTGCTTTGGCTGTTACCTCTGGCACAGCTAACAGCAGACTGTGCCACATCTTAAGATTGCATGAACACTGCTGCAGCTTTGTTTCTGTTGCATGCTCAAAGGTCATGCAGTAAAGAATATATATACAATATGTTGCTGTGTTTACATTCTGCAGAATCATGCATGTCTGCCGGTTAAAGTCAAACACAAATGGTGTTTACAAGGATGGCAGTCAGTTTGGATCCAAACTACTGTTCACAACCAGTGGTTAATTGTTCATAATGTGTCAAAGAACTTGTGAATACACTTCAAGCTGAATTCCCAAATCCTGGCTTTTATGTATGTATGAAGTTGTTTACTTGGTAAGAGTGTTGACACTGAGGCCATATGCCCCGTTGATTCTGTTATTGAGATGTCAGTCTAATTTCCTGGCCATACGGATGGAGTGTGCGGAGCTTTGGAGCCGGTGTGTGTGCGTGCTGCAGGCTGCTTCCTGCGGTGCACTGGCAGACCGCGTGTGTGGTGGGTATGGCAGTCCAAATGTCTGCGTAGATCCCTCCTTCCTGCCCCCTATGTTGGTGAACAGGTGGAGCGATGGCAGGCAGGGCACGGGGGCTGAGAAAGAATGAGAAGGAACGAGGCAGAGAGGGAGAGAGTTTTAAGAGGACTGCAAAACAGAAGGAAGAACAGTCAAAGCTGTATAATGAGTTGCAGACATGACAGATGAGTTGCACAGGGCAGACTGAGAAAGTGCGAGCATAGGATGCAAAAGGCAAACAGGGCTGAGAGATTTGTTGCCAAAACTTGAGGAAATTTGCACTTTTGCATTCAGATCCATTTGTTTTTCTAATTTAAATTTTTCTGGTTATCCATGACAATTTAATTCTGCATGTTTTCGCATTTTTTGCACTCACAACAGTACCTTTTATTCATTCCATTGGCTTCTTTTCAGTTTTCTTTGAGTTACCTACCGACAGCTTATACCTTCTGACTTAAGCCTTTATAAACTAGGACCTCGTGGCTTAAGGCCATCCAGAGTTCATAGCTGTGAAAAAGAAATAAAGGGTGCTATTGAGTCCAAAGCCCTAAAACCATGAACCCACATTTAAAAGCTGCTTTCTGCTAACCTATGACCTGTGAGACCATGCTTGTCTATTAATTGTCAATTCTTGAAGCTGTTAGAAAAGTCTGATCCACTCTAAATGGAGACGGGATCCGGCCCTCATGGTTCTCGAAAAGACAAAGACAGCTTCTGATCCACATCTCCCCACCACTACACCCCCCATTACACTTTCTCCATAGCCCTTATCTGGTGGTCTCATTCAACGTCAATAGCGTATTGAGAAGTTGCATTTAACATTCAAAAGCTTTGTCGATCTTGTTAGTAAAGCGTGAAATAGCCCGTCCCTTTTTCTCTGTCTCTCCTATTTCTTGGGGAGCTCAATGAGGAGGCATTCTACTCCCACACAATGGCCTTCTTCAGCATTTCTTCTGTTATTGATCTGAATGGGTGAGAGTGAGGGGCTAAACTTCAGACATCTGGCTCTTTGATGGGGGCAGGGTGGTTGGTGCCCTGGCAGTGTGTGTTGTATCATGCAAAGTGGGTTGAGGAGAGGGGGCTGGGCATTATTGTTGTCTTTTGTAACAATAGGCATGAAGCTTTTGGATTGATTTAAACAACTGAGCTAATGGGGGGTGAAGTTAAAGTGGTGCTTCTTTTTTAACTTTTGTGGATGTCATAGCAAGTTAGAGTTATTTAACTTTGGTTCACTCCAACAGACCTGCTGCTTTCTGATGCCCTCACCTCACCTTCCTACTTTCCTCTTTGCAGACAGTAGAGAGAAGAAGAGCCCTGCCATGCCCGGTTCTCCTGTGGATGCTAAGACTCATTCCAGATCAGCCCCCAGCAGCAGCGCCAGCTCCACTATGCCACCCCTACCTTCCGTCAACCCCAGTGGCCCAAGACCGGCCTCTTTTTCCACCACAGCATGTAAGAGTAATAATTAAATCTATACTTACAGAATTTCTCTCATTAGTTGCCCTTCCAGCTTTTCTTTTTGTTTCCACTTCAGTCTTTGCTCCTTTTCACAAACTAAAGTTGTAGGCACGCTGGAGTTGTAACCACACTCAGCAGGGTTTATTTTGATTTCTCTTCTCTTCGTGTTGGTTTTCCGACCTTCCCCAGTGACCAATGGGAATCATCATTCCCCACCAACACTGAATGCAGTGCCATCTCCACCACAGCGTTACAGCAATGGACCGTCCTCTTCCTCTTCCTCATCGCTGGCTAACCAGCAGCTGCCGGCCACCTGTGGGGCACGCCAGCTGAGCAAGCTGAAACGTTTCTTGACCACACTGCAGCAGTTTGGCAACGACATTTCTCCTGAGATTGGAGACAGCGTCCGAAGCCTAGTTCTGGCCCTTGTGGTAAATTCTATGATGGCATAGTAAAGAGGAAAAAAAAGTCAATATTTTGTAGAAATGCATTTAAATTAAACCTTCCCTTTTCCTGTCTTTTAGAATTCAACGGTTACCATTGAGGAGTTTCACTCACGGCTTCAGGAGGCCACCAACTTCCCCTTACGACCCTTTGTTATCCCTTTTCTCAAGGTAAACATGCCTCCACCCCCTCCTTTTCCCATCTTTCTGTATTTACTTTGTGCAATTCTGCATGGAATTACTTCCCTTTTCTTTTCACAGCACTAGTATTCTTCCTCTGTTGAGTTAAATTTAAGCTTTACACCTTGTGGTGCAAAGTTGCCCATCACATAGTTGCCTAAGTGTAATTTTGTTAATTGAATTGGCCATTTCAGGTTCAAAGTAACTGTCAAGATTTATGTGTTGACTTGACAAGCAACAGATGACTGTGTGTTAACAGCCTCTTTAGCCCCTCTGTAACCAGGGAAGTCTGCAAGTGTATACATTTAGTAGCTCCTCGCATTAAAGCATCCCATAAATCTTGTATAACTGTACTTCAAGCAGTAAAAAGTGACTTTTTTTTTACACTTACTTCTTGCTTATCTTTGGAGCCCTTCCGTCTGTTTGTCTAAATCCTTGATTATGCTCTCTTGTGGATAGCTATTCATTCCTTTTATACTTCTTTGAAGTCCGCTGCCTGGGGAGCATACGTAGTTCGTGCATTGTAATGTAAATTTTACACGGACGAGTCTGCACAGTCACGAAAAACAGGCAGGCATTCGGACATCTGCACGGACCATCGCACTCAATAGGTGATGACAAAAATGTAGATTTCTCAGACCGTAGCGGACACTATCTTACTTGCGAATGTGAAAAAGATAATCAAGACTTTTGGTGGCTGATACAAGAATGGTCTGTTTTTGTTGTTCTACTGATTTATTACAATAATGTGGCGTTCTCACTATTTAATAAAAACTGCTCGAGAGTCTCTCTTAAGAGAGAGATGGAGCAGTTGGGACAAGATCTGTAGAAAATGTAGAAAAGACAGAGAAGTGGATGAGAAGGAGAGAGGGAAAAATGGGAACTCGGAAGTGTGAAACATGCCTATAAAGTGTTCCCTTCCTTTTTTATGGTCTCCACTGCGCCATATGGAGCCGTTGTCCCGTTAAAAGAGCATTCAGCTGCCAAGGCGCCGCCAATCTAGCATCCGCCCTTCTGAAGCCCAGAGAACCCGATGCTCAACTGACACAGAGCACATGTGTCCACTAGCTGGGGCCCCAGGGAAAGAAGGGATGCAGAGGAGCATGGGAAACAGAAAAAAAAGGAGAGCCCAGGGGTATTATAGAGAGCAGATCGTAAAGCAGAAGTGTCTACATCTATAGGGGAAGTACAAACAATACTGTAAGGATCAGATCACTGAGGCCTAGAAGAATGTTTGTTTCAATGGACAAAAATATCTAGGTTTTTGCAGAGTAGTAAAGTGATGTTTAACTAATGCTATGTGTAGTTTAAAATACTAAATAATAAGAAGAGGTCAGTCACAAAATGAAAACGGCTGGTTATTTAGTTGGTTGCTCAAGAAGAGGGAGAGGAGGGAGCAAGGAAGTGGTGTAATTGCAAACACACTGAAGTCTGTTCCTAATTAGGGAAATGCAGGGAACAAAAGAGAGATGGAAAGATTGGATGGAGACAGTCCCAGATAAATACAAAAAAAAACTGAGGGGATGAGGAATTAGGGAGAAGTCTGTGTATCATTTGTTTTGAAATGTTTCTAAATTTCTAAGCCTCTGTATCATCACGCATACCTTTGCTGTGACCAACACATTATGCTCAGCACACATGCTGCTTGCAAGAGGTTCATAACCAACATCAGTTGCAGCTTAGAAAACTCTGATTTTCATTTGAATTAGGAAAGCCACAGCCTCCTTGGAGGCAGCCGGAGAACAGCACCCAGACACAGATCTAGCCTTACAGCCAGACCCCAAGGAGTCACTGCCCCCCTTAAAACCAATTTTCTTCCAGCCAGGCGTCTTCCCCAGGAGGCAGATCTGCACTGTATCTCTTGGCTCTGTTGCAGCATGAACGTAGTCTGTCTAGGACTGTTAGGTCCAGATCTCGCCTCCTGTTTGTCACTATCAGGCTTTCTGGTGTTTCTCTGTTTCTGTCTGCCTCCGTCTTTGAATGAGTATAATATAGTATATATAGTATACTCACTATATAGGAGCGAGTAGTGGCAAAAGTCTCCAAGAAGTTGGAATGAATACTTGTAAATGGGTTCATCTGTGCTCTATAAAAATAACTTTACCTGCAAATTATAATCAAACTTCACAAGTATAATTTCTTTCTTGTCAGGCAAATCTCCCTTTGCTACAGAGGGAGTTGCTCCACTGTGCACGGGCAGCCAAGCAGACCCCAGCTCAGTACTTGTCCCAGCATGAGCACCTCCTGCTAAGCACCACTTTGGCATCTTCTCCAGACTCCTCTGAGCTGCTGATGGAGCCTCCAGAGCCTGGAACCAAGCGACACAGTCCAAGCAGGTTAGATAAATGCACAAAAAACACCTATAATATATAGAGGTATAGGTAAACAGTCTTCATTTGAGAGCTACATTAAGTCACTCCTGTGTCCCCCTCAGGGCTAAAGAGAACGGTTTCCACGAACGCCCACCTGTAGCTATGGAGCCTGCCGCAAAACGGATTTGCACCATTAGCCCAGCTCCCCGACACAGCCCTGCTCACCCGTTGCCACTGACCGCCCAGCTTCACCCAACCCCTCCACCCTTGCAACATTACGCCCTGGATGACATCGCAGCACCTCACATCTTGCACCGCGAGCACAGCCAGCGTGTTTTGGAGATCCGCGAACTCAAAGACAGGCCGCGACTCCCTGGTATGTGATGCAAACTCAGTGTAAGGATATTCCTGATGAAGTTCATTTCTGAAGTTGTTTCAAGTCTACATTGTGGGTGATAAGGTGATGCATATTCAGTCTCAGTTGTAGCCTTTGTGGCAGCAGTGAATAAGTGTTGTAGGCGTCCCTGTGAACCAAATATACAAGTGTGTAGTGTCAAACTTGATGATTCACATGTTTGCTCATTTCTGTAGATCATCCATACACCAGAACTTTATCGGCTCTTTACAGTAGTTTGACTGCAAGTTGCTCCTAAACACATTTAGAAATGAACATACTTGCATGAAGACAGATGCACACAAATATCATATTCTATATGTGATAATGGGTGGTCTGTGTGTTTGTGTAGGCAAGACCCATATATCTCAGGAGTCCACGTATGTATATAAACAGAGCCATACTGTCCAGGCAGGGAGAGCTGGATGTACTCTGGTGTATATCTAGCCTTCATTTGGGGCTTGTCAGCACTCAGTGGAAACATCGGTAGCACACATACACACATACAGACACACACCTTGATATGTTCCTGGTAGAGGTGCTGTGTTTATGAGTCCTTAGTCCCCTGTCTGACAGCCTCCCGACCGCCTGCCGCCACTTAACTCATAGGCACACACACTCGCGCATAAACACATCAGTCCACACACTGGTGGCTTTGAACTGATGGACACTGATGAGAACCAGAAGTAGTGAAGATGTTGAGAAGGCAGTGTGTATGAGGGTATCATTGCTCTCCTAAACAATCCTTGTGTGCGGGGTCTTGTTGGCTCTTTCTTACCAAGTTTTAAGAGATTGTGGTTTGCATCTTTGTAGACAGCATGGGTCTACTTGTATGAACATGTGGATGTTTTTTGGCCTCTGTGTGAGTACAAACTTGTGTGCAAACGCTGATTACTGTTAAATGTATTTGGATATTGCTGATGTCACAATGTAACTAGTGGATTTAAATCAGATTAGCTTTGTTTTTGTGTGTGTGTGTTTTTGCGTGTGCGTGTAGTCGTAATAGTCTACAATGAGTGTCAGAACGGCTGGTTGTGTTTAGAAGTGGAGCCACTCCACTCAGCCTGAGTGTCTCCCTACTGGAATGCTGTGAGCTCCAGGAGGGGAGGTGCTAAGGGAGAAGTTTTGGGTGTATGTGAGTGTGTGGTTGACAGCTGACTTCCAGATGTGTGCAAGCTCTGGAGCTCTGGGTGCTGGGAGTCTGTTTTATATCACAGGGGTCTCTTTTTCACTTTCGCTCAATCTTTGTTTCTCACTGTCCCTTTATCTTCTTGCCTCTGCATGCTCACCCGCCCTCAATCAAGGCATAAACAAAAAGAAAAAAAATAAAACTCCTTTTGTCATTCTTAATTGTTGTGTGTTTGAGTTTTAGCCAATAGCCTGTGAATAGAAGTGCACACCGACTCGATTTAGTACTTTTAAATTGATTTACAGTTTCTCATTGTGGGAAATGATAGTTCAAGTTTAATGTAAATGTGTTTTTGTAATCTTAACAGAGGCACTTATTTACCATATATAGACATGCGTAGGTGTTTTTGACTCACTGTCACTTGTGGCTTCTCTTGCATTAAGAAGAATGTTAATCATGATGGCCTGTGGTTTGTCTTGTGTGTGATTCAATCAGGCACTAATGGGGGCTACCGTGAGGAGCCAGTGGACCACAGACTGACAGACAGAGAGTGGGCTGATGAATGGAGGCATCTGGACCATGTAAGTCTGCGGACAGGCACCACTGGTGCTGTTGACTTTTGATACAGAAAGAATGTGATTTGTTTTACTGGGGTTTACCACTAAAGTAATCTATCACGGCTTAAAAGCACACATAATCGGTAGGCCAGAACTTTCTGATAAGACATCAAGGGTTTATAAGCTGCAATTAATTGATTTGGTATGGGTTAAAACATTTTATTGGGGGTTCATTATTAAGATTATTGTTATTATAAGCTGTTAAGGGGAACTTAGACTTGCCACGATGTAGGAAATGCTCCCTCAGCAGGATACCTTTTCATAGCTACCTATTGAAATAATAGACTGTATGATTGTATGATATCTTGGGATCCAAAAAAGGCTTGTAGGTAATCTGAAGTAAAATATACAGCCAAACTGCTTCTAAAGGTCAAGAAAGAGTTATGCAATATGTCTGTGAATGTGGATATTAATCCATTTCTTAATGGATTGTGATTAAGAAATCCTGAACTAACCTTTCCAGGAGATAAATGGTCAGGTTATTGAAAAGGTTACAAAAAGAAGAAACTTAGCAAAAGACACAAAAGTTTGCTGGGAACTCAAAAAGTATAGTTATTAACATTAGTGAAAGTTTTTTAGGCATTAAAACATGGTATTTATGTTAAACTGCTTACTGGAATGAAAAAAGTCAAGGAGATGGTTCGTGAAACTGGTTCTTGATTTGATGATATAAGTACTTTTTGAAACTTCAGACATAGCTATTAAATAGTTGTTGCAAAAGATAACTTTTGTGGCCACGCTTAACGATGTAAGATTTAAATAATTCCTCAAGCAGCTAAAAGCGATCTCAATTTATAAAATTTTGTTTGTCATCATTAAGGTGTTGAACTGTATTGTGGACATGGTAGAAAAGACACGACGGTCAGTGAGCGTTCTCAGACGATGCCAGGAGTCAGATCGCGAGGAGCTTAACTACTGGAGACGACGTTCGAGCGAGCAGGAAGACCCACGCAAAGGAGGACCGGCATCCGCTCCATTCTCCAAGACGCACAGCCCTCACTCTTCAGAGTCGGGTGGGAACCGCTGTTCTTTTGAGTTTCGTTTTTGTTGGGGACCAATAACTTTTGTTTATGCTTGCTGCTTTATTACAGTGAATGTTTCATGACTTTCAGAATGAAGCCAAATTTATATAAATGTGCTTGATGTTGCACATGCTCTAAATTTCATATTTAGCCTGGTAGTAACATGTAGCCATGCAGAAACCCAGGTTTTTTTGGGTTAATTAATTATCCCTTAACATCTACTATGTTTTGGGTGTTGGAAACTGTTAAGGATTAACAGTTCAATTCAATTTCAAAGACTGATGTTTCCATTTCCTTTAAAAAGTGTTATTTATTTTGAAATCTGTTCATTAAATGAACTTTAGGATGGGTAAGCAAATGTCTTTGCTAAAGA
Organism: Etia nguti; assembly: GCA_015106755.1. NCBI lineage: Eukaryota > Metazoa > Chordata > Actinopteri > Cichliformes > Cichlidae > Etia > Etia nguti. The sequence goes on from VUQG01012336.1 coordinate 33,790, forward strand.
AGTATAACCACCAGTGCACTCTGGGATATAATGATGCCAGATAAACTACAAGCATTGTGAATAATAGCACATAATGACCTGGACATCCTGAGATTAATTTAGATGATACAAATGTCCAGACTCATTTCTGTTTCATAGACATTACATCATCTAGTGGTCATTAATAGAACTGCGACGAAGTCACACGTCAGCGTGTTAGTGAGTCCATCCACAGTTAGTCCCTCAGTCTGCTGTGTACTGGCAGTGTTCTTTCTGCGTGCCAGCCTTGCCATCCCCCTGCTGCTCCATAGTCACAGACAGGTGCCAGGATTGGCCTCCGCCATATCGGCCACAGAAGGGCCGTCCTGCCGTCCTGCAGGCACAGAGACCCAGAGCTAGCTGACTCGCCAGAGCACCATCTGGGCTCCCAGTCGGAAAGCCTGCCTGCTTGCCTAGGCTTGGGCTGCTATAGTGGGGGTGTATAAAGGCTTGGTGGAAGAGAAGGGATGTAAATGAAGGCAAAAAGAGAAAGAAGCGGAAAAAGGAGATAAGAAAGGCAACAGTGTTAGAGAGGCAGAGCCCAGTAGTGAGTTAGGAACGAATTACGATTCAGGGAGACAGATTTGAGGGAAGAGACAGAATATTGACACAGCTTGATGGTCTGCATTTCTCTCCAAGCCAAACACATTCCTTTCTGAAGCTGTCAGATCGCAGATCCGTCCACGACTCTGATAACTAACAATAACATTGGTTGTATGGCCTAGATATTCGGAATTGTTTGCACCAGTGACAAAATAAATGTCAAGATGACAAAGAAACTATTACTGTCTGCCTATCAGGCCTTTTTTTTATATGCCCCCATCACCTTCAAGGAGTGTCAGTCCCAGTATAAATAAATGAAAATAAATAAATATATTAACTTTCAAAGTCCCGGCAGGTGCTAATTGCTTCCGTCTCTGCCTCTCCTGCAGACTCACAGCGGGATTTTGCTCCACGGCCAGGCTCAGCATATGTTACAGATGAAATCTGGAGAAAAGCTGGTAAGAACATGAAATGTAATTAGGTTAAAGACAGAAACTTTTTAGGGTTTTTCAAACATTAATTACTCGACCACTTCAGTTTACAGATTAACATTTTGACACACTTAGCAGATTGCTGTGTGCTTTACTTATGCAAGTGTGCACAGCAAAAACAAGGTGAGCCCCACCTAAATCTCTTGTCTTCTCTGAACTATAGAAGAGGCGGTGAATGAAGTTAAGCGTCAGGCCATGGAAGAGGTTCAGAAAGCGGTAGCAGAGGCTGAGCAGAAAGCATTTGAGATGATTGCTGCTGAGAGGGCCAAGATGGAAAAGACTCTGGCTGAGGCCAAGCGGAAGGCTCAAGAAGATGCCATCATGGTCATTAATGAACAAGAGGACTCCAGTGAGGTGAGCAAGGACTGTAGAGAAACTACAACATCAACAACAGATCTGGCACACACAGCACACCAGAGTAAATGTATATATATGTACAAGTTTATATATACTTAAATTTACAAGTATACATAATTTAGAGTTACAGTCTTTTGGGTATTTTTAATGGCAATTAAAGATTAATAGTGGAATAAAACAATAACAGTGGTGAAAGTGACTAGATTAAAGTGGAAAAAGGCATTGCTTATAGTGATGATTCCACACATAGATTTTTCTGAACATGGTGAAGGGCCTCACATGATTTAGTAAACAGTCCATATGGGACTCGGTGGGTGGGCAGAAAAATTACTCAAAATGATTGCTTTAGTTGCTGAATCTGCTGAGGCAGCTGTATGCTTACAAGTTTCCAATCGTAACTCCAATTCATTGCCGCGTTTGCTTCTGCTGCCCCCAAATGGTCCAACAAAATTACTGTAGTTTTGTTTTGTAAGGGGTTTATTTAAAAATTGAAGAATACAAATGCAGTTTGTACAAGTGAGAAACAGAAATGAACTATATCTTTCCTCTCTCCTTAGTGTTGCTGGAACTGTGGCCGCAAAGCTAGCGAGACATGCAGCGGCTGCAACGCCGCTCGCTACTGTGGGTCTTTCTGCCAGCACAAAGACTGGGAGAGACATCACCTCATCTGCAGCCCAGGACTTCAGGCTCAACCCAAACCGGTTTCTGCAAGCAGAGTGGCTGCCGTGGCTACAGCAGCATCAGCCGCCACCGTCGTGTCTCCTGTTGGTCTGGCTGGGGTCAAAGTTCCAGACAGTGTGCCTTCAGTCTGCAGTCCAGGTGGGGAGAAGGCTTCAGTCGCTTCGCGTTCATCCACTCCCTCCACCCCTGCCTCGGCCCCTGAGACGAACGGACACTAGGAGGCAAAGGACCTTGGCGGTGGATGTGTCACCTACCCTCTTCAAAAACTGGGAAGAACTGAAACAGCAGCATGAGGGAACTATTTGTGGGTTAAGTTAGGATAACAGATTTTTCAACATACTCTTTGGCAGATAAAAAAGGACAGATTATGGATGACTGTTTGAGTGATATGTCAACTGGGACTTTGGCTTTGGCAAAGAACAGAAGGACTCCTCTTGAATGCATTAATTGGATGAACAGATCTCCCTAGCAGATGGAAACGTGTTTCTCATCGTCCAAAAACCCAAATCTTGGATGTGTGAGGGGTGGAAAAAACTGATGATTGATCTCCGTTTGTCTCTGGTGGCAGCGTGGAAGTTATGAAAGGGAGGAACACGAGAACAAACACAGGAGATTAAAGAACAATGAGGTATAAAGATATTTCCCCCCATGTACCAATATCCTCACTTTGATATGTATAAATCTAAGCTTGGGAGGAGGTGGTGGTAATTGTAAACAGTGTAATAGTACCAGCGCTAAAACATCTGTCTTCGTCCTGTAGGAAAAATCCGACCGTAGACCACGGAAGAGCCGTCTCTGCAGCTCCGGTGTATACATAAATATTTGCTCGCCAACTTCTTGTCAGATTATCATATGTGTGAATGTGTGTCAAAGAGTCGTGCTGTCGGTGAATATTGTAAAGCATATGATTATTTTTGTCAAAGCAATACTGAAATATTGTTCAGGTATTTCAAGACCTTTCTGCATCACCAAAGTTGCTAAAGAGAAAGTTATTGTAATTGCTTGTAACTGTCTTTGTGAAAAAGAGATAATACTACACTAAACCCCACACGTCATATTTACTTTTAAAAAAAGTTAAACTCTGGTCATTACTTTTTTTTTTTTCCATTTCCAATCATTAGAAGGAACACAGGCAAAGTGATGGTGGTGGATCCAGTAAGCACAGAAACATTCAGTTTGGGCTTTTCTCTGGTTGCAATTTCACTTTGGCACTTGTTCATATCACCAGCTGTGTATGGCAGGTCAGATGTTGCTCAGAACACCACCACTGCAGTATTTGCATCAGGGGACAGCAGTAGTATGTTTTCCAGCACCGTTTCCAACAAATACAGGTATCAAGCCATGAAAACTAAATCCGTTTCACTTCAACTGAAATTTCCACTGATGCCGACAATGCCGTGGTGAAGGTGCAGAGCGCTGACTCTGTCCCACAGAAAATCTCAGGAGCTTAACTGTATTTGTATGTACAGATCATTCTTGTTCTTTTGTCACAACGAAACCTTGTACAACTTGATGGTTAGGTGAAAGTCAGACGTTTAGTGAGGAAGTTTGATTTATGGTACTCTGCTGTTACAACTGAGACATGCTTGTTTTCGTTTGTTGTAAGATGACTTTGTAAAGAATATTATGAGAGAATGCCTTTATTTTGTGAGCCACAATTTTTCCTCTTCATTCTTTGAACATGTTTTTTTTTTTTGTTATGAGGCATAACTTCATATGGAAATCATATCTTGACATGAAGTATGAAATAAAGAAGTAGAGTTACTTCAAAGAGTTTTGCTAACGTTTGTGCTCATTTTTAGAAATATGCAAAACATCTTCTTGGTAATATGTGATAAAATAAAAATGCGTCTGTTAATACGAGTGTCATATATACTCGGTTGACACTGAATTAAGAAATTCTCCTTTTTTCACATAATCACAATTAGATGAAACTGTTAATGTATGATATTAGAGAGTAGTAGTGAATAAAACAGCTCCTATGTATAAAATATGACTACATAAGACATTTAGTCATGATATAATAAGATATTTTTCTACAGTTAATCAAATAATAGATAATAATAGCAGTAATGAAAGTGCTCAATTGGAGTTCTGAGGTTCTTTCAAAAAGCTGCATGACAGTGAATTTAACATCCTCTTTGTCTCTTTATTGAATCATTCAGTGAGTCCAGTTTAAAAATGCAAGACACATCTTTGAAGTCTGAAGGTACAAAGTAATGAAGTACGCTCTTGGTGAGAATGGACTACTCTAAAGTGGGTTGAGTTAGAGTTCTGCCATGTATTATGTATAATGTTTTCCACTTTTGAATTCAATTAATATTATAGTGATTGTACTGAAGAACAAATGCTGTAGAAAAAAGTGATTACAGGAGATAAGTGATTCAACGGTTTTGTCATTGTCACGGTTAAAAAATGCAACTTTAAAAAAAAAACAAAGAAAACTGAGAGTGATGCAATATCACACATTACCACAAGGTGACAGTATAATCCGTATGATGATAGTAAAGCCTCTTCATTTCGGTTTAGAAGATTCAGTATGTGGATGAGTCCATTGCATTGTTGGAGTTGTTACAAAAGTATCCAAAAAACTACTAAAAAACATACAAAATGTTATTAGATATATTACATATTACTAGGAAACAATATTTAAGGCCTAGAAGACAAAATGTCAGTTGGTCACCGCTCTCTCATCTTGTAACTAAACTCACTATTTGCAAAGCAGCTAATAAGCAGAGTATCTGCAAGGAACACTGAATAGCAGACTAAAAAAGTATACTTTTAATCCCACCACATTATACAAATCATATGTTTCAAACCTAAAACCCTGGCTTCACTGATGCTATGATCCTTATTGTCAAAGTAGCTGCAAGAGCTAAATTATAGGCACAATATAGACAATGGTCTTAACTGCTGACCTTCCACTAAGCAGGGATTTCTTTTAGTTTGCCTTGTCTCACTGACTTTTATAGCTTTAAATAATAGTATGATTATAAAGAGATTGTGTTGCTCATTAGTTGATAGAAAAATTAAACATTAGCTCATCTGTACATGTAAAAGGATGGTCAGTATACTGTGTAAGGGCACTCCCTATTTAGATATGAAACAGTTTCCGCTGCTTCTGTAAATACTATTCTTTTGTTCTGTTCTGCATATCCAATGTTATTTTTGGACAAATTTTCCATGAGTTCCTAGCTCTTGTACTACAAATATGCTAGAAAAAAAAAAAAGTAGAATCAGCAAGCAATCACAGTTGTGTTAGTGTCAGACTGTTTGTGTATATGTGCCAGTCTTTGTTGTGGATAGAGGGGCATCTCTGTGTGTGGTTAGCTTGCTTCTTGGCTCTCTCACTACAGTGTTGTAGTGCTTGTGGGGAGATACTGGCTTAATTATGTGTCTGGTTTCTGTCCCAACTTCTTGCCTGAGGCATATTAATAGAAGTCACTTAGGATTCATCATCTTTTTCAGAACTTTCCTTAGAGACAACTCACATTCCCTCCTCCATCATAGCCTGTCTGCCCTTTGATAAAATTTGCTAATGGTTTTTGACAGCACGCTATTATCAACACTTAGTATTGTTCAAGGTCAGTGGTGCTTTACAATAATTTACTCGGAAACCAGTTTTTGTACTTTGGTAGTGCTGTGCTTGACCGGCATCAGCTGCTGCATGAAATTTAGCTTCATGTCCTAATCTATGTAAATCTAACTGCATGGGCTAATAAATTCCACTCATAGCAGAACCCAAGTGAGTATGAGTCTTTAAGTCAACGAGGACAAGTGACTCAGTATTTCAGAGGCAAGATGCCCTCTGAACACGTTACCGCCCACACAATCAAGTCTCCAGCTTGAAGGAAATGGAGATACTGAGGCATGAAATGGGACAACAGCTGTTGCTTTTTCAACTTTGGCCCCAAGCTTAGGTATTTCTGAGCAGGTCACAGCTGACCACGGCAGACATACACAATAAATGTACAATGATTGATGTATAAATCTGTGAAGAGAATATTTTTAAATCTATAATTAGCCTTATATATATATATCACATATTATGTAGAGCTTCTTTTTTGTTTGGTTTTTTTGAGGGGGGTGGGTGGGGGGGTGGTTTCCCTGTTAGAGATCAGGTTTCTAAGAGAAAACACATTGGCAGATAATATTTGACATTTCTGACAGCCATGCCTTTATTATTTTGTGTTGACACTGTTTAAAATTTTCTGCCATCCACCATAAACCAGAAGGGAAAAATACAGAGAGGTGGCACAGGATTTGACTTTGGGTGCCTTTTGAGTGTTGCCTTCTGTAAAAGAACGTAACATAGGTGGGGAGGGGGGACTGAAAAGAGAACAATGAAACAGGACAACAGATGTCGTTTGGTCACCTTAGCCCTAGCCCTTGGCTTTTTGAAGTGACGAGCTGTGTTTGCACACATCAGAGCCAAGGGCACCTGCCTGAAAGAGAATAAAAAGACCCTTTTTTCTATGCTGCTGAAGGAGATGAGCACAGAGAGGCGGAGACATTATTCTGATTCAAAATAACCGTACAAGGTTTTAACTTTCACTTTGGCTATTCATTGGTGTCCCTTTCAACACAAAGAAAAGCATGTTTCACAACCCAGAATTTAATTAAAGGAAACTATTACTTTAGTAAAGAAATGATAGAGTACATAAATATGTTAGAGCTCACTGTCCATCTTTTTGTTTATTAAAACCAGTGCAATGAGTAATATTTCAAACCAGAAATATATATAAAATAAAACCCATTAAAATGAAAGAAGCACTCTAGAGCTCATGTTATTTCAGTATCATGCTGGCATATGTAATGTGACTGCAAGGAGAAATCCCCTGATACTCAAGGGTTGTATTCTGAATGAATAACACATACCCCTGTGGTTTCTGTATATACATTGCTCATCCACTGCTTGCACAGAATCTCAATTGTCTGTAAAAATGGAATAGACTGGGACAATCCCTGCTGTACCTCAAAATTAGACAATAAATAAGGTGACCTACCTTATTTATTGTCTATTTTTGCATCCACTGTCTGTGCAGTAAAGAATCAGCAGATTTCATATCTCTTGTGGTGCAGGATTTAAAGAGGAGCTTTATATATTCTGTTGAAGACTGCAGAAGAAATGCTGATACTATCCTTAATAATCCTCAAAAATGCACAAATCAAACCTCCATCTTGCATATAGTGATAATTTTGGCCAATTCAGTGTATTGACATTTATTAATAAATAAAGTATTTCTACACCTAATATTTGCCATGGGTCTTCAATTAAACTAACACAGAATATCCAGGGGGGCAAGGGGGATCTTTTCAGTCACATTAAAGAAAAAAGACCCAGATACCATCACTGCCTTCATCATCTGGATTGGGAACTTCCAGGCTGGAAGTTGCCAGAATGACGGAGATGTTGCTGGATCTATTGTAGCTGAAATAGCTGGGTCATGCCCTGATCATGTCACACATGAAAAGGAGAGCTGATGAAGCTACGTTCCAAGCTCTAACCTGAGCAGCTATGACCCTTATAGGAGTGAGAAAAACTCCACCTGCTGACTACCCAGTACTCAGCTGGAATATCCTTTCATCAAAGGTTACCCCTGAAACAGGCAAGGAGGTGCTGTTTTCATAGCACGAGGCAAATTGGGTAATATAGCTGCCTTTTGTGTCCAGTTAGCTTTAGTTGTTATTGGTCATTTCTGGTCTTTGTACAGTGAGAGCTTGGTTTGCATTGCCGACAGGAAGTCAAACTGGGCAGACAAGCATGCATTTTGTCACAACTTCTCTTCATAATATTTATGGATAGAATTTCAATATGCTGTCACTGGGTAGAGGAAGGAGGCTTTGGTGGTTTCATCTCGGCTTTTTTGAGATCATGTGGTTAGCTTCATCAAGTCATGACCTTCAGCTTGCACTGGGATGTTTTGCAGCTGAGTGTGTGGTTTTGCAGCTCATGACAATTAACACCTCCAAGTCCAAGATCATGGTTCTCAACGGGAAAAGGGTACAGTGCCCACTCCAGGTAAAAGATGAGATGCTGCCCAAAGTGAAAGAGTTTAAATATCTCTAGGTCTTGTTCATGAATAAGAAGAGAGTCGAACAGGAGATTGAGAGATTCAAATCAAATCAAATCAATTTATTTATATAGCGCTTTTCACAGGATAAAAACCACAAAGTGCTTCACAGTAATATAAAACAGAAATACATAAAATATATTAATAATCAAACATACAGCACAAATCTAATTAAAAGCCAATCTAAATAAATGAGTCTTAAGCTGCTTTTTAAAAGAGTAAATACAATCAAGGCACCGTAATGATGGAGGGAGAGCATTCCACAACCTGGGGGCCACCGCGCTAAAAGATCTATCACCTCTGGTCTTAAAACGAGTTCGTGGGACTACCAACAGCCTTTGATTAGATGATCTCAGGCTGCGAGAGGGAGCGTGGGATTCTAAAAGATCAGAAATGTAGGCAGGAGCGTCACAATTCAAAGCTTTAAAAGTCACTACCAAGATTTTAAAATGAATTCTAAAATGTACTGGAAGCCAGTGTAATGAATGTAACACTGGTGTAATGTGCTCTCTTTTTCGTGTCTTAGTTAAAAGCCTTGCAGCAGCATTCTGGACTAACTGGAGACGGTCAAGATTCCTTTTGCTCAAACAAAGAAAAAGACTG
>VUQG01012337.1:0-16069 GCA_015106755.1 Etia nguti
CGATGGTTAGGGACAAATGCAATCACATGGCAGGATGCTGTAAACGGAGCAAACTTCAGTCAGGAGAACAACTGAGATAATCCATCCACAATACGAGGTTAGTCATTAATATACTGCTGCATGGGCTGGGCTGTAGTTACATCTAAGGTTTTAAAAACTGAGCTTTAAAATGAACAGTGATGATAAAAACCGAGAGAGGCCGACAGTGATCACTGACTGTTTTCAGGGGCTTGTTCAGATTAAATAGAACAAGATACAAAACATTAAAACATGTTAAAAACACAACAGCCTTAATAAATGCAGAGTAGTTTGGACCCGGAAGCAGGATTCATCAGGTCATCATTTAAAGATTGGATATCCCACCTGCTGTGAATGTTTTAATGCAGTACAGTTGTTATTATTATCACTTGTCACATCCTGTTTATGACAGTTAAAATAAATAACATTCATATAAGAAATAAAATTGTCTGTGTAAACTGTATGTGGTGTTAAATAGGCCTATACTACTGTACTTTAATGTGGGTCATAAGGGTGGTACTTCAAGAGCCATATATTTTATGAGGTGGTGCTCATTGTGAAAAGTTTGAGAACCACTGCACTAGCATAAACGAGCATATAGTAATCATGTTCCCTCCAAACAATAACCTCCAGGGCTGATGGGAGCTGAATCACTTGTGCCAGAACCAGTTCAATTTAATCCAGTTTTATTTATATAGCACCAATTCACAACAACTCACCTGAAAGTGTTTGATGCTGTAACCCAAAGCTACAATATTAGAAACTCCAACAATCACACAACTCTCTATGAGCAAGTGTTTGGTGAAAGTAGGAAGGGAAGTACTCAGTTTTAACAGGAAGACGCCAACAGCAGAACTAGGCTGTCCAGTCCAAACAGTTGTCAGTAAAACTGCATGCTTACAGCCTGGTGCTGTATACAGCACAGTTTGAGTTGCCTGCCTGAAATAGCTCAAAGACTGACTTCAATTTCTTTGCATTAAAATCTCTGGGGGGTTGTCCCCCCATCGAGTTCCAGTAGCAAAAATGCTGATTTTGTTTTCTCACTTTTGGATCATTTTCATGTAGAAAAATAAATCTGCTTTTATATAAAACGGGAAATGTGTGACTGTTGCACAGAGTGAAATCTAGTTAGACAGCAACCACAGGTTTAGCTTTGGGTGTGTGTGAGAAAGTTGACGTCAGTGAAAACAAAGTAGAGGTTTTTGATCTTTATTAACCGTTTCTTTTTGTAACCTACAAATAAATAGTTTTGAATGTTTCATCCTATCACCCCACATTTTTACCATGGGAAGGGCGCACACACGGGGGTGATCAAAATTACACTTTGATGCATGAGAGAGAGAAAATACATGAACTACTTTCGAATCATATCCAATTTCCAAAACTTGTTGAATGTAAAGTCTGCCCTGAACACACACAGACGAGATGGGATAGGAATAAGCGTGATGAATTTTCACAGTTGGTCTCAAGTTCACTGTATTTAATTGCATTGTACATGGCAGTGAAATTTAGAGAAATACTAAAGAATTCCTGGAGAATTCCTTGCCTTGAGCTAAATACTATTGTCCGAGGTTCCTCAGATAGTTTCACATTGTTAATGCGAGGATCATTTTCCCATTTAAAACTGAATATGTAAACTTAAAGATACAAGCTTTCCAAAAATAAAAGCACTGAGGTAAATCAAGGCAGACTTCAGATTCAACAAGCAAAAACATTGAAACACAGCTGAAGGTTGCAGAGTGGAGATGCATAGTCAATACAGTATTATAGTTTTGAGCTGGGACAGCATATTCTGTCTGCAGTGCTTATTGGAGTTGGATTTAACCCTCCCTAATTCCCAGTATTGGAAGCTGGAAGTCTGTTATAGGGAATGATGACTTTAATACTGCACCCTCTGTTTCAAATACAGCATGTAACCATAGCAACTAGCACATCAAAAATGTGATGCTTCCACGTTTCACCCAGACAGAAATGCATAATTCCAAACTCAAAGAGCTGAAAGTCAGTCAGTGCTTTATGAAAAAGAAGAAAAACTGTGGACAAGTGCCAAGTGAGCAGCACTGAGTTTTGGATTCTTTTTCAAACAACACTAAAATATATACTGCCTCTTTTTTTAATGTCACAAACAAAAACTAGCATGACATATTTGATTAAATGAATGGAAATAAACAACTTCTGAAAAGGAATAAAATATAGTAGAATGAACTCTGACATCATTTTGAAAATCTAAGACCAAAGTATTCCAAACAGTGAAGTACAACAAAACTCTGGTTTAGAAAAGAATACACCCTTTGATGCTCGGTTTTGCTCATGAAAATAAAACTTAAAGAGTCTGCTAATGAGAATGAGAGAAGAAAATACTGTCTCAAACTGTCAATAGTGGAGGACGGACGTGACGGACATTTCTTTTCCCATGCAATACTTTCTGCTGCCCATGTCTCGTCCCATCTTCTCCATCCAAATGTACGTGTCAGTCAAGAAGCTGTCTGGCTCCACACAGGTGTTAGTTAAGGTAATGTCATCCCACCGGTCGATGCTGCTCAGTAGGAGCCGTAGCGGTCCTGAGGAGGGAATAAACACAAAAACAAGGAAAAGTATGAGCAAACTTATGGATTCAAGTGAAATAAAGTAGCTGTCTCGTGGACCAGTCTCACCTGGATCGTGTTCATGACACCATTGGCGAGAACAGCCATCTTTCCCGCAACGGTCTTGACTCCCTGTTTGAACTGAGCGATGTCCGGGCCAGAGGGAAGCACGCTGTCAAAGCCTGAGGCTCTTCCTGAGAGGAGCAGGGAAGTCTAATCAGACAGGACTTTTTCCACACATATTTAGATCAGTTTGAGTTTACACTGCAGTGTTTCCAACACACTGGAAACACTGTAGACCACTTGCCTCTACAATGTAGTAATCCGTGGCTCAAGTTAGAAATGGCACTCTTATTAATCACTGACTTTTGGGAGGTCACTATATATCATTTTTACCACTCATCCTGAGGCAGCATTGTTGGATACCCAAGTGTGTGAATGCAATAACTTGAGAATGACCCAAGACTTGAGTTCATACCACAGGTGCATCCACTAAAAAAATCAGTGACCTGCATCTGCTAGGAGGCTGAGGGGTAGAATTGGCAGCTGCCAATATCTTTATTCAAGTTTAACATCTTCAGTAAGAATCATATACCATATCATAGTATACCATATCACCCTATTAGAGCACTTCGCTCTCGCACTGCAGGCTTACTTGTTGTTCCTAGAGTATTTAAAAGTAGAATGGGAGGCAGAGCCTTCAGTTTTCAGGCCCCTCTTCTGTGGAACCAGCTTCCAGTTTGGATTCGGGAGACAGACACTATCTCTACTTTTAAGATTAGGCTTAAAACTTTCCTTTTTGGTAAAGCATATAGTTAGGGCTGGACCTGGTCCTCCCTTAGTTATGCTGCAATAGACGTAGGCTGCCGGGGGATTCCCATGATGCACTGGGTGTTTCTTCTTTGCTTTCACATCACTCTATTTTCACATAGGGTAATATATAGTTTTGTAAAAACATGTTAGAAGAGGAAGCTCAAAAGTGTGGACTAGTGCTGAAGGAGTAAATAACCTTGACGTTATAAGAACTGTTGGTTAACATTTACCTTTGTGGTCACTGCCATCTCCAAACAGGTCAGCTGAACTGATGGAAGTGCTTCCAGACATGCTCTCCAGCCTCGTCTTTGCATCATACTGAGAAAAAGAAGAAACAAAGGTCAAGCACGAGGTAATAACAGAACATAGTTTAACAGGGGAAACAAATTAAAACAATGACAGGTAAAATGTTAATTACAAGCCTACAGAGGCCCTAGATTTGAATTATTGTTTTATAGTGAAATGAAGACGAGAAGGGCTCTCACCTCAGCACCACTCTCTCGACCAAAGAACATGTCTGAGGAGATGGCCTTTGCATTGGCAAACTTCTGCCTGGCCTCACTTGACTCGGAAACTGAAGCTGAGACCTCGGCTTTTCTTCTGCTGGGGAGTCTGAGTTTAAGCATTGAGAACATGCATCAGAGCTAAGAGCAGCAGGGATTTAGACAGATGCTAAAGGGCATGTATGTGTCTGGCAAGTGAATATGGATGGATATGTATGTACCGCTCTCCAGTTGGTTGAATGCTAGAGATGGTGACCTCCTCCTTGGGGTCATCTTTCTCCAGTGCCCAGGAGGTGGTGAAAGAGGCAGTTCCTCCTTCAGTATCCCACCGGGATCCAAAACTGTCTCCCACTGTGAATGGGTTGTCTTTGTATCTAAGATGGAAAACACAGTGGGTTATTAAGGGAGTGCTTCTATTCTGTGGTAGATTATCAATCAGTGGGTTCTGTGCATACTTTGGAGGTCCAGAGGTGAAACCAGGCTCATCAAACATTTCCAGTTTGGAGCGAGAAGAGGACTTGGCTCCCACGGGCGTTTCCTGCTCGATGACCTGCATCTCTGACATCACTGAATGTGACATGGCACTGCAACAGGAAATAAATGCTCACATTTACAGACCTAACAAACACTCGGCATTCTGCGTTAGCGTCCTGCGTTTATTAGCAGAAACTATTACATGTAGAGAATCTTCAGCTAAATTCTGAAACTGAAATGAACAATGTTTGTGTATACCTCCTGTTGCCGAAGCCCATGCCCAGTCTCTCGGCCTGCTCTTTTTTCTTGCCTTCCAGATTCTGGAGCTTCTTTTCCTCCATCTTCCTGTCGATTTCCAGCTCTTTGTAGGCCAAACGCATCGACGCTACACTGCAGCAGCCAGAACAGCATTTTAAATATTCAATACATCTTAAACATTAATTCATTTGACTTAATTTTTATTATGTGCTTTCCTTTTTACAGTGGTGAATGTTCATAAAACAAGGCCAAAGTTTTAAATAATGAGTATGCAGAGTGCTGTAAACACTGATTCATTTACTGCTGGCTGTGTGTGACGTCAGTGAGAGACAATATGATCAACTCAGTGTGACTCAAGCAAAGCTACTCTATTAAGGTCAAAGCATAGCAGTGTGTGGCTGGAAATGATAAAACAGCTTAGCGTTAAAAACAAAACAAAACATAGATGAATGAAAATGAGAGAGAATATTTTTGTCTCTTATTCTTACATGGATTCCTCAGCTTGTTTCTTAGCCTCCACAGCCTGCTCCTCTCTCAGCTTCTCGGCCACTTGTGCCTGCTTCTCCACCTCTGAGAAACTCTTATTGCTCACCTTCTGGGCACCGAGACCTTTCTTTGCACCGAGCTGCATCAGTAGGAAAAACATGGTTAAAGTGCATCCTCAGCTTTAAGCTGATAACTCACACAAGTAAAATAAATAAAATTTTTCAATAGCTTCATGTTGCTCATGTGGTAGAAAAAGAATGAAATGTTAGTGGTTTGACTCACCCCTTTTTTGGCTGCCATGGGCTTCTTCTTCCCAATGATAGAAGGTTTCAGATCTATAACACATGGGACAATGTCTTTTTAAAACAAATCTACAACATATTTTTGTCGCTCAAGATGTTTTCACTCGTGACTTCTGAACGTCAGTAGAACCAGGGCAAGACATTGTCCGAGTTCCCCTGAAAATATTCCTTTTAGTTTAGTTTTAGAGCTGCGTTTCCGACACAGATTTTGCTTGGGAAGAATATCCAGTTATATTTTGAGTTCATTTTAATTTTATCCTTCTGCATCTCAGCAACAAGAATGATTTACTCAGTGAACAACCCCCTTACTGTTATTTCAAAGTCCAGCAAGCTCTGAACCTTCCCACTGCAGAGTAGCTGGAGACAGTAGCTCTTGCACTCCTCTACAGATCAGATGCAAACTGCAGTGCCACTGACTAGAACTCATAGCAGTTCACAGAGAACTGGTGCCACTGCTCTGAGCTAACCAAGGCTGCAAGCTGAATGGAGACTACAATCAACATGGTACAGCTGGAGTCATTTCACAGGTTGAGGAACTTGAGAATGTTGTTACAAGAGTACACCTCCTTTTGCACAGTCTTATTTCTCTCACCCCAACCGGTCGCAGCAGATGGCCCCGCCCCTCCCTGAGCCTGGTTCTGCCGGAGGTTTCTTCCTGTTAAAAGGGAGTTTTTCCTTCCCACTGTTGCCAAAGTGCTTGCTCATAGGGGGTCATATGATTGTTGGGTTTTCTCTGTATCTAGTATTGTACGATCTACTATACAATATAAAGCGCCTTGAGGCGACTGTTGCTGTGATTTGGCGCTGTATAAATAAAACTGAAGTGAAAGACAAATTGAAAATGTCTTCTCACATTTAACTCCATCAGACAATCTGCAGAGTTCAGGGCTCAGTACGCATGAAAACAGCTTTATCTGGTGCCAAAGAAAAGTTTAAAAAAAGCTCAACAGCTCATGAAAAACAACCTAAATTTGGTGAAAGATGCTTCTGTAGCCAAACAGCATTCACAAGGTTTTTAATTGTTAATTCACATGAAATCAGTGCAGCGAAAGCATTATGCTCAGTTAAAGGCAGAGCACCACAGCACTTAGACCTCAGGTTTATAAAATCAGCTTTTTTTGCATTTCAGCAAGAACACGATGTTCAGTAATGCCAATGTTAGTCAGCCACTTTGGTCTCAGCAGAATTACACATCCTGCTAACACTTTCAGAGCGACAGGAGGGAGCAACTATCATTACAGAAATTTAGGAAACTATTTACCTTTCAGTCACATCACTGTTGTGACACAGACAATGTCAACAGCTTGACAAAGTACATAGTCGTTTTGCACAGTGTAGTAACTTTGAATTAAATTTAGCTCAATGACAATAAAGAGCTTTATGCTTGTCAAAGAGTATCTCGTTGAACAACAGTACAAATAAGACCAGTGAGCTACAATGTTTACATGACAGAGTAGGAGAAATAGGAGGTGACTGAGGCGATGTCAATAAAAGCAACAAAACCATGCGTCTGAGCTAGGAAGCCGCCGGTGCAAACTACACCCACACTTATCACCTTGAGGTGTCCATCCTTCACATGATGACAAACGCATGGAGTCCTCTAAAGAGCAGGACAAACCAGTCACCACAGTCAGGTTCCAGAACATAATGCTCATGTTCCAGATTAGATTAGGCTACCCAGTGGTGGATATGTACGCATTAGAGATGTATTACAGAAGTGATTTTGAAGTATCAAATCAGGAGAAAAAAAATGAATTAATTAAAATTCAGGAACTCTTAATAATTTGTTCAACAAAAACATTTCTGCCCTCATCCAATGCTACATAAATATATTTATATAAATATAAACTGAATCTCCTTGAGTTTTGGATCCCGAGAAACATAAAGCAGTAATCTAACGGAACTTCTTCGAGCTGCTGTATTTACAGGCATCACCTTTCAACATCCACAGACCAGCTCAACAGTTTAAATCCTTTCTGCTGTTATCAGAATTCCTAAATAAGAATATAGCAATACAAGATTCCCATAAGAGCAACATACTGTTTCTGATATAGGCTACTTAATATAAATACTAGCTTGTACTTGCAAATAATTCAAATATGAGATCATTACTCTTGGCAACAAGAATCATAACTAATATAATAAGATAAAATATTTCAAGATCTCACAAGATCATTTTACTAGAACGGGAGGCTCAGCTTTCAGGTGGAACCTGCTCCATGTTTGGGTTCAGGAGACCCACAGCCTCATAGTAAGGGTTGCCCCTGGTGACCCTCAACCTTCCACACATTATGCTGCTGTAGGCTCAGGCTGCTTTTTACCTTATATAAGGCACCTTAATAATGGCTTTGTTGTCAATAGAAATAAAACTGAGTGGAACTGAACTGGACAATGACCCAATATGTAAATGGGCATGTACTTCTATTTCTAGCTTCTATTTAGAGCTCAGTATCGTGCCCAGGGACACTTGTGCATGTGGAAGAAGCTGGGATCAAACCATAAACCTTTTCATTAGTATACATCCCACTGTACCTGCCAGCCAGCCTCACAGTACCACAGAAATATTCTAATCATTATGAATGAATGTGAATAATATGACTCTGTATAACTGTCTTTACAGGAACACACAGACAAAAGTATGTATGATACAAAAGTATAAACACAGTTGAAGCAGAGTGAGGGAAGTACTGTATATACACATAAACATAAATGGCAAAACGAAGACAAACTATAGATGACAGCTCTGTAGTTACAGAAGAACAGAGGCTCCGTGAAGCTAGTGCACTCACCAATGGCAGCTTTGGGTGATGTGCTCAAACCATCAATGCTGGGTCCTTCCTCTGGCTCTAGACAAATAAAAGCAAAAGAAGGTTGAAGCAACAAAATAATTTTTCAGACATTTTACTGTGTTTTTATTGGCATGTATTTGCTGTATTCAAAACAGGATCAATGTGAAAATAAGTAGACATGTGAAAAAGGATGTTTACTCACTTTACATATCAGGACATCAATAAAAAGTATACAGTGTATGATGTAATAATAATGTAAGAAGCAGTGTGATTCCCACTGGTTTCAAAGCCATCACCAGTATGTAGCACAGTAACCAGTTTACCAGGTAAGATAACTAATGGTATCACTATAGGCACTTTCCATCCCATCCATTTTCACATATTGGATTTAGGTTAAGTCACAGCTATTAGAGCTGCAAGTCTGTTTGTCCGCACGGTGCCACATGCATATATAGCAAGCACACCAAACACAATGAACCTGGCAACGCAACACTAACTGCTGAGATTCATTTTACTAACGGTTGTCATCCTGGCCTTTAGCAGTTGTGTTCGTCAGCTGCTGGCTGAGAGTGGCTCCGTTCTGCTCTGGCTCAGAGGATGGTGCAACGCTCCACTCATCAATAGGCTGAAAAATAAATTTCATTACATTTAAAGCATGGATGCAATTACAAGCATGTAACTTTAAATCTATCTACACAAATCATTTGTAGCTCATTGTTTAATCAGAAACACTTCAAATCTGACCAGCAACAACATAAATTTATACACTGACTGCAATGATAAACTGTAATAAACTACTCTTCATGAACTAGTCTTGAAACTAGTTAAACTCTTAACACTTTAGTTACTCAAATGCTTTTGTTTGAACTTTAACAATGAGATGTTAGACAGACACACACACACACACACACACACCAAATCATCACATCTCAGCTTGTTCTAATCAGCCTCATATACCTAAATCAGCATTCCCTACAGATTTATAATGGGGAAGTAGATGGTATGCACATCTATACACACACACGCACTTTTTCTCCAAATGAGGCACAAAAGCTTATAATAATTTTAATTTTTATAATAATTAATTTCAATAACTAGCCTGCCAAACTTCTTACTCTGTATTTGTTGGTGAGTCCAAAAAAATTCTGTCACAGATGCAAATTTTGGTGAATCTTAAGTTTCATATGTTTGACATACGCTGAACATGACACGTGAAACAAACACAAATGGAGAATGCGACATCACATTCACAGGGGGGCGATAAATACAAAAATCAAAAGAAGTGAAATTTACAGTGAGTATTATTTTTGTAGGAGACAGGCTGCATACAGACACAGCAAGTTTATCTTCTGTGACAAATAACTAAACAATAAATCAACAACTCTCCATCCTGCGGATCAAGTCCAAGGAGAAAAGTCTTGGAAAGCAGCTGTAGATGGAAGTTCTTTCTCTGCTCTGCAGTTTTCCACCTGATGCAGGTTCAGACTTTAAATGAGCCTTTAGAGTCTGAACTGCCTCAGAACTCCAGGCCTGTGCAGGTGCAGCACTCTGATGAGACGAGAGCCTCCATGCAGAAGCAGATAACGAGCACCACCACAAAAGCAACATGGCCAGCGAGCCAGACAGTAGTAAAACACAAGATGGAAAGGGCCACGGTTAGCTGGTTAGAAATGACTTAACTATGAATAAGAGAGGAATGGAGGCCACTGTTCTGTGCACTGTAAAAGAAATGCTAAAATGAGCTGCCAATTAAACCTGGACAGCCTGTGTGAGGAACACTATAATATTGTAGAAATGATTAAACATGCTGTGATATTAAAAGATTTTCAAAAAAACCAAACCTGAGTATGTTCGTCAAAAAAGTCTGTTTCTTTCTTGTCAGAAACTGCAGGCGTGCCTCCTGCAGAAGAGTCAATCCAAAGCTGCAACAGCAAAAAGGAAAACTTATCATGTGTCACTTCAAAAGCTTTTCATATTTTTGGAGTACAGTAGATCCTGAATTAATGATGGTTTTGTCTATGCACTTCAAACACTAGACGTTCAACAATTGGAAGGTCAGTGGTTCGAGCCACGGCTACTTGAGTCTGCATGTCCGAGTACACTTGGGAAAGCCAGTGAATCCCCGGTGCATCCATCAGCGTGAGTGTGTACGAATGTTAGACAAGGTATATAACTGATTGGGTGAATGAAGCTTGTAGTACTTTCTGTGCTCAGTTACAGTAAAAGTCCATTTACCATGTACTTTGAACTAGAACTGCCACATGGCTCAAACACTAATAATCCTTTTATCACTCTTATCCAAGATATCACTGAGCCTCAATGTACCAACAGCTTATTTAACTAGATTAGAGATGGGCGGAAGAAATTTGAATTTAGAAAATAAAAATAAAAATATCAGCTTCATTTGAAGCACCTTAGACATGTTACTGTAAACTTACAGATGTCCAAAATCACGTTTTCTTTAAGATTATTTGAGGTGTTTGAGTTTTATCCAACAGGAACAGAATGAGGAGGAGCAGAGATGCAGCTTGTGCATGAGGGTAGAAATTTTTGCTTGTGCATGTGTTTTCCCTTCATTGATACTCACGTCTGTGCCATATTTAGACAATGCAGCATTTGCTAGCTGTCGAATCTTCTCCCTGTACATCTGGGCAGCACGACTGTTATACTTGGCATTGGTATCGTTTGTGGAGCAGCCATGCTGGCGGAAGAATGCCGTCTTCACATTAAAAAAAAAAAGAAATGACATTTCAGTGGAATTAGAAACCACAGAAATGTGTAGTACCAGCAAGCCACACTTCACAAAACATGGATCATTTAGGTAAAAGACAACAATCGCTTTTGTTTTCTCATTTAAATAAAACCTTTTCCTTCTTTCTACTTGGTACTCAGGTTCAGACTTACCGCATTGGCGTTACCTCCAACCTGCATACACCTAAGTTGAAACCAGTTCCAGTTGGAGTCTAACTCAGTGGATCTGGGGAGGAAAGGGGAACAATGTGGGAAGTCAGCGCAGTCCTGTATGTGACATGGACCTGACCATGGGAGGACAGATTACTACAGGCCAGATTTACTAACAGCCTCTGCTAGAACAAAACCCACTTCCTGTGTTAAAATATCATAAACAGACACATTTTTAGATCAGCTACAAAACTCTGCACACCCACATCACACTCATTTGCTCTGCTTAGTAAACCCGAGCCTAAGCACAAAGATCTGTACCATAAACAGTAGCTGTTGATGACTGTGGTTGGGGTACAATGAAGTTTACCTGATGAAACTGAGATGCACTCCCAGTGAGCGGTGGATGCCAGAGCAGTCAATGCACAAGAAGACACCATATGGAATACTTGCCCAACTGGGGTTTTTGGCAGCACAGTCAAAACATACCTACGCAGACAGAACATCAGCATTTTAATGAAACATTTCTGCCTCGACCAACCGATGTAGTCACAGCATTTTCCTGCTGCATTCTGCTGCTAATCGTGCAACATCATCACCAGATAATAATGTTGCCAATCAGCTATATTTAAACAGCTTGTTGCAACATTCCAGAATACTTACTCATTGAATTGACTGTCACAGAAAAGACAAGAGCAAAGAGGTGGAGCATTGTTCAGACTGAAAGTGAAATAACATTTAATACTGTATTCATTAATATTAATCAATGTCTATGTCTTTTCAGCAGCACAAAACCTTGCCTCCTACTAATGTCACAATACCTTCCAACAACACAGAGTAAAGGTAACATTTTTAGATCACATGTGTCTTATTTTAGTTATTTTTTTATTCATCATTTATATTTTTGCATTTAAAAAAAACTTTAAAAAACTTCAATTTCAATATGGCACATGCACCTAATTAAAGGGTTTAGTTGGGTCTTTTTTGACAGATGTTGTTTGCAGTTAAACTTTTATAAATTGCACTTTCTAAAACGGAAACCAATGAACAGGTCATTCTAACAGACCTGTTTTTTCTCTTTTCAATATTTATTATTGGTCATTAGTATGACAGAAATATTCCTTATCTGATTACTCGTTTAATCAATGAAATAATCGATAGAGTACTCGATTACTAAAGGAATCGATGCAGCTGCAGCCCTAGTGGAATTATATTTCTGTGTTAAATCTAACCAACAGGTACTTAATAACTACAAACCCTCCTGAAATATTACGTCTTAACACAGTAACCTTGCGTGCACTTCTTAGAGATGTAACTATTAATTGCACTGATGCAGCCCAAAATGACTGTGATTGGCCTGCTCAGTACAGTCAAGCCCAGCAATGCATTTCCTGCCACCATTTTTCAAATTGGCTATAAAAGAATGAATCAACTCCAAAAGAGCTGAACACCACCAAAACTGCCGACCTTGTATGATGCAGCCCTCTTTCAGGGTTGGGTAGTGGAACCTAAAATTTCTATAAATGACTTTTTTTTAAAAATGTTGATGGCATTTAATCACAATATTACTGAATTAAAAGGGTTCTCCACCCAAAAAACAACAACTCCTGTGTTCATTACGTCCCTGCATATCATTCACAGCACAGCATTACTGCAAAACTCCTTAATCTTAACTAAAATGAAAAAAGCAAAAATTAAATAACTTCAAATCTCAAGTTTGTGCTTTGCATTCGAAAACGACATTAGTTGTTAAAATGAACGAGAACTTGAGGTTGGTTTCATTTTTCAGATCCTGAAGCTACGTCCAGCTGTTATAATGGGATAAGATGTTCAATGCTGATGCTTCGACCTTCCAACACGCACATTTCGCAATACTTCTCTGAAGTGTAGTTCAAAACATCCACGTCACGCACATGGCTGACTGAGGTTTTGGTGCATTTCACCCATGTCGACCGATGGCTTTTTTGTTGTTTCTAGGCAGGCAATGTGCCAGGAACCACAATTTTTACCAAGCACAGTAATTACTGAATGAATGTTTTTTACATTACCGCTTCCATTTCTACCACTACTACTATAAACACATGTATACAAGAAAACGATACTCGCTCTCTCATTACCATCTTTCCTGTGGATTGTAAAGACTAATATAGATGATCAATTTACTTAGAACACTGAACTGCACAGTGTAATTTTAAAATTATGATGATATTCAAATGATTACTGTAATATAAATGAGAGAAAGAGATTACTGGGTGAGCTGCACTGACTTACACCAGCAAAGAGAGAGAGTCACAGTGCACTGTTAATTCATTAAATGATCTCAATAGAAACCAGCTGCTTTCAATAAAATAATAAAACACAGATTTTCAGCTCTAACTGCAATCTGTCATAATTTTTTTTCTGCATTTAAAGAAAACGTTTTTATCAAGTGACTTCATCTTCACGCTAACCTGTTACATGCTTCTTCATACTACACTGCTAATATGAATACTGACGAGTATCCATAGTTAAAAGAAATCAAACCAAATCTCATAGACAGCAGGACAAAGGTTTGCAGGGTCATATAACCCAAACTCCTGACTCAGAGTAAGTAAAACATCATTCCTGTGTGAAAATTTATGGCTTATGTTTTTTCTGTCACTTACTATGAACACTTAATGACTTCACAGTGCCATGGTCTTTTATAATTTTAATTTAAACTATACTGTCGCTCTGTAAACCGTAAGCTAGAACGCCTACCTAACAAATTAGTGTTTTGACTGACAAACGTTATGTAGTGCCAACACAACAGACTCTGCTAGCACTAACAGCTACATATGAATCGACGGAATTTCACGACTTTTAAGCCAACCTAACTATCACTACTAAACGAGTCCCTAATATCGGACGTATCGACGGTTTAGTCTAATTAGTTCAATGATTCTGCCATAATTTTCCTGACGTGGCACAGCGGAACAAGTTAGCTTCCTTAGCGTACACATACGTGGCCTTTATGTTTGACTACTTTACCGGTAAGCTAGTAGTCATTAGCTTTTGCTAGCTGTCTTACCGTGTAGCCGGGCCTTGCTAGGTGGTAGAACACGACTAGCTTCCCAGGTAATTTCTCCTATCCAAAGCTAACCATGGACTGCCAGTATAAACGGCCTCACAAAGTAATACACAAGCAATGAGGGTGAGTATTCGGTTACCTTGTTGGTAGGAACAGATCTTAATCTTTTGAAAATGGTAAGGATTTCGGTCTTGTTTGGTTCCGTAGCCATCTTGACACTCTGACGAGCTCTATAAGCTGACGTCACTACGGGAACTAGTGTGGCCCAAAACTCAAAAAAGATACAAAAACAAAACAGTCATCCGTGGTCCACCGACTTTAAAATTAAACGATTAATTATCACATTTTTAAAAACCATTTTCAGTCGCACAGCATAATCAGCATTATGTTCATAACAGAATCAGTACACACACTTGGAAAACTGCATACAGTCTTACTTTATGCACGTATTACTTTCTGAGCCAGCTGTTGCTAAAATGTATTCAGTTACTCTATTTATTGGTCATGACGACTGCAGTTTTGGGAAACTTTTATACACTTAATGATGACACAGTAGCCTGGCAACTATAACAAACACAAACAAATAACAATAGCAACTTGAAAACAAAATAACTTAACTTTAGGAAACTTTTACTTACAACAGCAAACTAAAAAATATACTGAGCTGAGGACTGAGAAGAAAAACATGTCATTTAATGTAAAAAAAAAAAAAAGCAAAACAAACAACAAAAAAACAGTAAAAAGAAAAGGCTCCTACAAACAGCCCAAAGGAGCAAAATAAACATCAGAAGAAATTGTCATGTGTTATGATGACTGACAAAGTAGATAGACCTCTATATATCCTACCCTATCCTATCCATCTATTTATGCATATGTATGTATATAGAAAGATTGGTCATCATCACATCACACAAAATGCATCCATAAAAATCAGCACAGTGCAAAATAAATGACTTGACTGGATAATTTTGACAGGTGGGTCAAATACAAAACGTATCTTCATCATTCTAGCATATAAAATCGTTTTCACATAATACGAACACAAAAAACATTTCTGCTGGTCCGATGAGATCAGGTTATTCTTGTTAGTTCATTCCCCGCCTCTTCTGTCTCAGGGATTGAAACTGGCTGAACAAGCTTTTGCACATACAGATTCTGTCAGACATCATGGAGGCAGGTGTGGTTCTCTTGCTGCTGTTCCCATTGTTAGGGACTGGGTCGACTCTCAGCTTTTATGGAGACAGCATTAGTTTCATGGCTCCGGAGAAGGAAATGGATGGGACATTTAAGGTAATACAACATAATTATTTATGCTGAAGCTTTCACTATATTCTTTTAATATTGAGATTTATCATGATTGATAATAAATATTTGAAAGATGGGTAATATGGATCATAACACAAATTAGTTTGCATTGAGTGTAATAATGCAGATTATTAAAATAGTGGCATTTGAAAACAGATTCAGTTTTTTTTTAAATTAAGTAACCATACAGCCATGTAGCTAGTTCTGAAGAAACCTAATTGGAATCCAAAACACTCGCATGTAATCCAAACCCCTTCTTGCGATGAAGAAAATAGTTAAGCCTTTCATGCAGGTCGGACAGTAATTTCAAAGCTTTCTCAATATTTTTGTGCAGAAAATACTTCAGAAATCTAAAATGGTGGATAGTAAAGAAAATGTGCCTTCTCAGTAAAAGAAATATCCAAGTACAAAAATAGGAGCACAGGAATTTAAGTGTGGGTTCATTTGTCAGGGAATGATGATAACGTGTGTGTGACTATGAATTCTTTGTTTTCTGTGAATTCTTGTGTTTGGACAAATTCATTAATGCAGAGGTTCCCAAAGTGTGGGGCGTGCCCCCTAAGGGGGGGGGGGGGGGGGGAGCAAT
>VUQG01012348.1:2289-19770 GCA_015106755.1 Etia nguti
TTTTTTTTATGGAATTTTTTTTTTTTTTTTTTTTTAAAGGAGAGAGACAGAATGGCAAATATCCAGAAAAGAAAAATGCATTACTTAAAAGTCATGAATTAGTTTGCATGTCACTGAGTGAAGTAAGATGATAATAATGATTGATAATGTTTCCCGAGCAAAACATGACTCCTCATACTTCTTTGTAAGTGAACAAACTTAAAAATTCAGTAGGGGATCAAATAATTATTCTTCCCTGACTCTAGAAAATTGTTTTTTAATTTGACATATAGTAACACAAGAAGTAACACATAGGAATAGCAGTGCTATACTTCTTGCCCCACTCAGTGGAATTGTCATTCTGAAATATGTGTCCTTAAGAGTGGCAAAGTTTGCAAATGCCCTCTTGGACACTGGCTGATAGACCTAATGGAGCACTGGGTTTAATGTAATCGCTGTCCCTGGATTTAAAACCTGGATTTAAAAGATAAACAAGTGATTATAGCATTGCATCATGTCATCATCCGGAACAATGTGTGATCTGAAGAAGAAGAACTTAAAACTGTTTTCCTGACGTCAGGGAGGGTTTTAGCTGCTAGGACAGAATGAACTGAACTGCAGCTGCTCTGCTGGGCCAATAGAGAGATGCTGCACAGCAAGTGTGTGTGTGTGTGTTTCCCTCAGCTAAACTTTGTTTTTATTGGATTATTGGCAGAGAAAATGTTTGAGATTTTTCACTTCCCTGGTGAGATGTCCTGAAAAAGAGTTATTTTAGTTATTTTACAGATGGCTTTCTTTAAGCAGCGACACCAGTAGTTAAAATGAATGGATACTATGGTACTAGTAATTAGAATTTCAGAAAAATGTGTTTTATGCTCCAGGCCCTATTATGTTAAGTGAAACTTTAACATGCCACTCAGAAATGTGTAAAATTCATAGATTTCTGTCTGAAAAACTGATAAAACACACTTACCTCTCTGAATATCCAACCAATATGCAATCATGCTGTCACCATGTTTGGAAGTCCCGTTTAGGCCTTTTTGTTTGGCTGTGGTTATTTTGTTTCTGAATAAAATACATATCATGAGTGGGGCTTGGATCTGATTAAAAAGTAAAAGGACTGTGCATGACTGTTGGTCAGGGGGTAGAGCAGGTCCTCTATTAATCAGAAGGTTGGTGGTTTGATCCTAGCCAAAGTGTCTGTGAGTGCTCAAGAGTAGAGTAGAAAAGCACTAAATAAGAATCAGTCCATTACTCCATATGGTACTTACTTACCAACTATGAGTGAAGCACGACCCTGTAACTAGCAGATCAGATGACCCCTGCTGGCCAGTAAAACGAATTCAGGTTTAAGGTTCGTCTGCTTTATTTCACTGTGAGAATCTCTGACCATTTTTATGTATAGTCAACAACAGGTGTAATGCTCAAAACAAAAGGAATCCCTGTATTTTGGGTGGTGATTTAAAATAAAGTACATTGATGACAGCAACTCACTCTAAGTCAAGGAATCGGCCAAACAACATACAGCACACAAAGCAAGAAAGGTAAACAACATCGAAACCTCAGTTTGTCCTCAGTCTTAATAAATGGCAGACCGGGGGGGGGGGCGACTAATATTAATCCCACATGCAAATATCAGTTTGCAACAATAAAAGTAAGATCATTTGCTCTAATATTGTGTTGAGGTTTGTGGCAAAAAAGAAAATGTGCATAGTAAAGCCTTACAGAAATGAGTCCAGCTTGCATTCCTTTTGAAACCTGCAAGCTGGAGCAGAAATGGCAAACCACCATGTTAAGATAATGTGTTCAAGTACCTCACCCAACAATTTTAAAGGCTTCGTTGTTTGTATCTGTCATGTTTGTAGTTGTTTCTCTGAGTTTGAGCTGTAAAATTTAGTTAGCAGACGTTAACCTGTGTCTCTTCTTCTCCTCCAGGACATGCTGCAGCACTATGACTTCAGTAAGTTCCCATCTCTGAAGGTGAAGCTGATTGAGAAGGTGGATAAGATGTTAGCCTCAAAGATTGCTGTTCTTATGGCGATGATCCGGGAGGAGGAGGCCAAGCAGCCTCCTGCCATGGTGTCAGGTGGTGCCTTTGAGGGCTCCCAGGATGGGCCCTTTGGTCAGGGCTACGGTGAGGGGATCAGCGCTGGGGCTGACGCTGAAGACTGGATTGTCAGCCGGGACAAGCACCGTTACGATGAGATCTTCTACACGTTGATGCCTGTTAATGGCAAGATAACCGGCGTCAATGCCAAGAAAGAAATGATGAACTCCCGGCTGCCCAACACTGTGCTGGGGAAGATCTGGAAGCTCGCTGACTGCAACCAGGATGGCATGCTGGACGACGAGGAGTTTGCCCTTGCTCAGCATCTCATCAAGATCAAACTGGAGGGCTACGAGCTGCCCATTGAGCTCCCCAACCACCTGGTGCCCCCGTCCCACCGCAAAAACCCAACTGCAGATGCCTTGTACAATCATATTGAGGACTAGAGTGCTCACAGGGCGCCAAGCAGCAGAGACTGAGCAGAGAAGAGATCTAAAAATGTAAAGAACCATCACAGGTGAACATGTCTGCTGCTGCTCGTTGAACAAACAGGAGAACAAATTGACCACCTAATGCTACAGAAGGTCAAAGGGTAAAGTTTTGTTGGATACACTCACTAAGACGATGCGTTAGAGCCTAATAATGCTTGATGTTTTCAGGCAGCAGTCAAACAAAGCACTTTTATTTTGGTAAGATTTTACATAATGAGCATTTCAGCTGATTTAAAAGCATCAAAGAAGAAAAGTGACAAAGTTATTTTATAATATTGCCACATTTGCCTGATTCTGGTTTCATCATTCACTTTCATTTTTGAAGGAGGGCAAGTTCATTTTCATATATTCATATTTAACCTTTAAAACTGACTATCAGAAGGTAACAGTTAGTTCTAGGGTGCAGTTTATTCATTTTACTGCCACATATTTCAAAGGACGTCGCTTGCACAAAACCTTTGATGCAAGTTTAAATACATACTTGCTGGTGTTTAAAGTGCCCATAATATGCTTTCTGGATTTTTCCCGATCCTTCAAGCTGTTCCGGCTTTATCCCAAAAGGTATTCACAGTTACACAACAATGACAGTTATTCTCCTTCACAGAAAAACACCACTGCTAAACTGACTGAAACACCTGGCAGTCCAGGCTGTATCCTGTGACTTGTCTGCATCACTATGTAACAAATCTGCATTCTGGTAAAAAAAAAACATTTGTAGCACTGTGGGAGCTTTGGCTTTAAAAGCTTTTAGATATAAATACCAAAGATGTGTATTCATGATGACGTTATGCTAAAAATAAAAATAAGTTAATGAAATAAAAATTAATAAAATATAACATTTAAACACTTGCAGTGCCTCCAGCAGCATCACAATAAACTAAAGCTGGGGCGTAAAAGCTGACATAGTATGTATTGTAATCAGAAACTGTAATATAGCTTTATTCCCACTCCATGTAGGCCTCACAGTGAGGTCAGAGGTCAGAATCTGCAGCTCAATGCTAATTTGCCAACAGGGATGGAAAGTGTCCTGAAATGCAGTTGTCAGTATGTGCTCAATTGCTTCTGTTTCCTGACATTGTAAAATTAAAAGGACAGGAGGAGAGCCATGACCTCTGATCTTATAAAAACAAGACCGAAAACTACAGCGTCTGGTCTTAACATCACCATTCTAAGCAAAAATTTAAACAGGAAACAGAGTTTGCAGGAAATAGGTTCGTTGTCTTGTTATTTCTTCCTTCTTCTTTTTTTTTTTTTTCAATGTCAAATTTCAAATGAGATTACAACAGAACAAACCAAGATATCACAACACACCTTTGCATCCTGTCTGAGACATAAAACACTCAACAACAAAACCCAAACCCAAAAACCCAACAACAAAATTATCAGTAACTTCCAACTATTGGCTTGGAAAACATCGAGCTAAAATTATAGAGGATTTTTAACTCATAAGATGAACGGGAGAAGGTAACGCATGCAATTTTTATGGTTAAATAAATGTCTGAAATTGTATTTTCTGCTATATATAAATGAAATATATCTTTAAAACCACAGCAGATGTGAAGGGAAGACGTTCCATATCAGTGCCTTTTCATTTCAAAGGGTTTTAGTTTGTCAGAAAAGATTGTTTTAATTTGACATTGTCACCATGTTGCTGTTTTTAATCTTTTTAAGTTGTGTTTAAAGGCCTCTGTTCCTATGACAGGACTGTGGTTATCCTTGAGGATTTAACAGGAGGTCTGCATCAGTGCCTTTAACATGCAACTGTCAGTGCATTTAATTTCCAAGCCCGTCTACAATAAATTACATTCATACTGTTTTTTTAATTAAGTTGTGATGCATCCATACATACATCCATTCTCATCTGCTTATTCAATTCAAGGTTATCATATAATTTAACATTAGGATAAGTGCCCTCAAAAACCTGAGGATCACCCGATAATATATTATATGCCCTCCATCCACGCCAACCTCCTCCAGCTATTAACAAATATGTTAAGTTGTCACAAAAGGCAAAAAAGGTCTTTAGTTAAAATTTGAAGAAGATGAGGGTTTCCTTAAACGTTTCAAGTCATGTGACTTAAACTAGTGTGGAGATTTTCTGTAGTTTTTTTTAAATGTATACATCAGATATCTTTCCCAAAACTGAACCATGTTATTTCAGTAATAATAAGAATAAATAATTTCGAAAAATGTAGATATTTTTCTAAAAAGTCAAACCTTAAATGCCCTTAATTCCACCTCTCCACCAAGTTTCATGAAGATCAACTTTTTATTTTTTTCTGCAAACCTTTTGTTCAGATGAACAAACAGCAACAGGTTCCACCTACTTAGTGAGGTTAACAATAATGCCTACATAGCACAGCTTTTGTCTTTTCTGTCTGCTATTAGGACAAAGACTGGTTGAATTGCTAGATTTAATAAATGTTGTGTACCGTTTTTGCCCAGCAACCATACAAAAGGCTTTCAATCTTCCAAGCAAAAGGGCATGTCAGCAGTCACTGGTCCTCTCTGTCCCCGTCTATAAAAGAAAGTGAAACATGTATGAAACGGGATGGAACAGGAGAATCATGTTATTTTCTTATGTTTTCTGTATGGTTTTATCCGTCCAGCTATACATTTACCTGAATGTAAAAGGTTTTTTTTTTTTTTCTTTTTGAGCTGGATGTATTTTGTAATAATGTTGTTCCAGTGTTGTTCTAATGCATTTCCACCTCTCATCCTGTTAGCAGAGCTGGAAATGAATAAAATTAATAAAGTTTATTCAATACATGTACTCAAGGTTCCAGTGTTGTTTTTTGGGACTTTATTATAACCACATTTCTCAGATAGTTATTTTTTCCGTTTGGATCCAGATGTTGCGCTTAACTCTGCAACTGATCATCAGCAAATATGTCCAATGGCAGTTTGTTTGTGTGGAGCCTTTAGGTATGTGTTAACATAATGCCTAAGAGAAAAGACATTAGCAGCAATCTTAGGGAAGCAATTGTTCCTGGCCAACAGTCTGGGAATGTCCTCTTTCAAATAATTTGAAGTTCATTTTTCTACAGTGAGAAATTTACAAGTGAAAAAATATCAAAGAAAGTTGCCAGTCTGCCCAGGAGTCAGTCGACAAATTAACCTCAAGGTCAAAGAAAACGCAAAAAAAAAACCTCCCCAAGAGCTAAATGTGAAAATCTGCAGGACTCATTTAGCATCTTAAATGTTAAAGGTCATGACAGTGTAATTAAAAAAAGACTCAAAAAGTATGGCTTGTTTGGAATGGTTGCCAGAGGAAAGCCTCTTCTCGCTAAAAAGAACATGGTGGTATGGCTAAGGTTTCCAAAGTTGCATCTTAAACAAACCACAAGTCTTCTAAGAGAAAGGAATCAAGCTTATGGCCATACCACCCTTAGCACACCTGCTGTCAGAAGGTAAGCCGAGTCAAGTCTGGTTAATACTGGATGGAGGACTACCTGGGAATACCAAGTGCTGTACTGTTTGCGTAGGATTTAGAGTGCACTATAGCACAGAAAAAGGACTAGGGCAGATTCCTATGGTCTCTTGCAGTGGACTTCCCTTTGTGCTTGTCCTGCTAGACGTTAGTGCAGCATTTAATACTATTGACTAAAATACTAATGAGATTAGAACACACCTTTGGTATATCATATATATCTGATCGATTTCAGTTAGTGCGTATAAATGGAAAGTCTGCACACATAAGTTAGTCACAGAGTTCAACAGGGTCCTGTGCTGGGACCAGTTCTTTTTACATATGGGAATAGATAGAAAACACTGTCATTGCTATGCTTTCTTCAAATCAACTGTTAAACTACAGACATATCTGAAAGACTTGAAAGCCTGGATGACCTCTAATTTCCCACTTCTAAATTCAGACACAGTTCATTGTACTGCATTACCTTGTAACACTGTAATTCATTTTTGACCAGTATATGTCTTTCAATACACACATTAAACAAATATGTCCAGGACTACTTTCTTGCATTTGCACAACATCACTAAAATGATAGAAACATCCTGTCTCAGAGTGATGCTGAAAAGTCTTCAGTTAATGCAGAATGTTGCAGCAGGAGTACTAAATGGGACTGGACAGAGAAACCAGATTTTTCCCATATTGGCTTCTCTTCACTGGTTCCCTATTAAATTCATACATTCAACAAATGCAAGAGGTTTCTTTCAGTTAAAAGGGTTTTTTTCCACACTGTCAGCAAGTGCTTTCTCATAGGGACTGAATAATTCCCATAAGCTACCTTATGAATAGATAGGAGAGACCACAGTCACTGCTTTCCTAGTGGAAATGTGCAGTTATGAAACGGTTTGAAACTTTGGAGCTGTATTTAAAGACACACCCTATGCTTCCATTACTTGGTCTTGCTACTGGAACGGACCTTTAGGAAGAAGTTCAGCCCATCTCCAGTGAAAAATGGTAATTATTACATAATGTCCTGTTTCCTTGCAGAGCTGCAGTCAGGTGGTTTTGGCAGGATGAGGGATGGTTATTAATTATAATCCAGGAAACACGCACTCTTCAGTTTACTTTTACTGGATCTTAAACTGTTTCCTCTCTTATCTTTTCCTCTCCAGGTTTTATTTAGTTTTATACAAGACCACTCTGTGAAATAGGTTTCAGTTTAGGACTCAGTGTGTATTTTGTTAAACTGGATCTTAATCTTG
The DNA here is from genome assembly GCA_015106755.1 of Etia nguti. Classification (NCBI taxonomy): domain Eukaryota; kingdom Metazoa; phylum Chordata; class Actinopteri; order Cichliformes; family Cichlidae; genus Etia; species Etia nguti. The sequence goes on from VUQG01012348.1 coordinate 9,478, forward strand.
GTTCTTTTTCAGGACACTTGCATTTTGGTGCATCATTTATGCACATTGTAGCTTTCTACATCAATATATGGTGGAAAGATTTAGAAAGAAAGATAATGCATTAGAAGCATGTCTGTGCGTGTGTGTGTGTGTGTGTGTGCGTGTGTGTTTTGTGTTACTGTCACGTTGAACTTTAACTCGTTGACTCTTTTGCTGTCAGGTGAGTGGATCTGCTCAAGCCGTAAATCCAATGGCTTCAAAGTTCACACACACACACACACACACACACACACGCTCTTGAACGATTTCAAAAAGGCAAGACATTAACTGGGCTTTTATTCAGTTCTTGCAGAATTACCATAACCACATCAATAACCTCTTACCTAACATTAAATCAAGTATTCACCCTAAATCTCTGCAAATTAGCTGTGTAAACACATTTATGTCCCCACAACATGGGCAATACTTGTACACACACATCACATGAATTCACACACCTCTTTTATGGCAACATTTGGTGCAGACAATAAAATCAGATCAACAGGCTGTCACTCTTCACTGGATCAGAAGGGGATTATTTCTTCTGAAACGGATATCTTTTTCTCTGCAATTCCAAAGTTGAAAGCAAAATAAATCATATAGACCTTTGGGCTGCACAGGACTGAAAGGTAAGAGCATGTTTCCTCTGTCTGTGTGCTTGCGTGCTGTATATAGCTTCTCTTCCTGTTCCTGTAGTTTGGTTCTTTCTAAGTTCTCCTGCAGGTTATCTTAGCACCAGGCTACTTTAAAGTGACTACATTGCTCCACAAAAGTGCTTCCTGTTTATGTGGACATTTTTAGGCTTCCTGGGCCATATTTGTATTTCTTATTTTTCAGTGTATGGCTAAATTGCAAAGCAGAGATAAAGAAGAACATTTTGACAGCAATATGGATTTTAGACTGATCTTTAACTTTAGACTGAAGTTAGCTTAGCTTGGCACAAGCACCAAAGCACGTTTGATGTTTCTTGCTGTCCCACTTTCATTTAAATATCCTGTTTAAACTTTTTAGTACATTCGTCTGGCTGCTATACATTTGGCAAAATTAAGATTTTACTTTTAGCATGATGCATTGTGATAAATTGCCATAAATGAAAAGCCTCTGAATTTTGTAATATAACTTAGCAGCATGGTACGGTTTCTCTGATTTGTTTTAAATTGTAGTCTGTAGAGTTCAGTTTCTTCTCACAATAATTATGTTGAATTTTTTTAATATCACTTGTAACTTTATTAGAAAGGCATTTTTTAATTTTTTTTTTTTAAACAAGAGAATAAGTAAAGGATAATAGGACAACAAATGAGGTCATCTACCTTTCTATCTGTGCCTGAATGTCTTGGCATCACTCCACAAAATCAATGATCAACTTAAATTTGACAATTATTAAAAAAAGTGTGCATACACACACATTAATGGCACAAAGCAATGAGTGAGTGAGTTAGGTTATTAAAGCTTAGGAATTTTTACAGCTACATTACATTTAGGTGTAACTGCTGCTGTCAGCATGGAAGAAAATAAAATGTGTCCAACTTAACTGTTGACTCAGGGGAAGTGAACTGACAGCTTAGTTTAATTTGCCTAGTCAGCTGATTAATCCTACCAAAGGGCAAATAATGAGTGAGGCTTAAATACTTCATTCTGTTTTATTTCAGTCTGGTTTATTGCCCCTATTCTGTTTCTCCTCTTGCTCTAAGGCTCTTTTTAACTTAGGCCATGCAATCACTTGGTGGCTGTCTCTGTTATTTGACTATCATGCATTTTATGCTTATTTTAAGTATTGCTTAAAAATCAGTGACTTGTACAAGTCAATCGCAATGTGTCAAAGAACCAGTGTAGTGCAACAGAGGCTCTAATAACCAAGAGGCACAATATGCAAAGAACACAAGGACACATAAACAGAACTAAGACACTTTGAACAGTCACAACTCAAGTCTTTCAGTTTGCATGTTTTTGCCTTTAACCTGCAGACTTACAGGCATTAACTGACACTCCTGTGTGCCAGGAATGTCCCTGTCTGATATTATGCTGTCTGACGTGTTACTGTTGTCCAAACTAGATCTCTCATGAAAACGTGTTTTTTTTTTACTTGTTTAAAACTGTATAAGGTTAAAGAAAGAAAATGGGTCAACATTTGAAAACTGCGTGTGTCTGTGACTTACCTTTCATGGTTTTCATGTTCAGTCCATCAGGATGGAGACAGAGGAGGATGGGGCTGGGCGAGTCCGACAGCTGCAGGAGCAGCGGATGGTAGTTCAGAAGAAAACGTTCACCAAGTGGATGAACAGCGTCTTCTTCAAGAATGGGGTGAGATGGGAAGAAGAAATAATTATAAGAAATAATTATGCATTGCATATGTAAGTTAAATGAATTTATTTAACTTGCATACATGTTCCTAGCACATTTGACTAAAGGTTGTGGCATATAGTCGTAATTGTGTGAGACATAATCAGATACTTCAGTAAATATTAGAAATAACATATGTTTGTTTATGTGGATGTGACAGTTACAAAGCAATGGGAGTCCAGTAACTATTATCTCTTAGTTCTTTTAAATGTAGTTTATTGGTCGTTTTTTAACCATGAAAAAGAACAGACAACCAACTGTTCAAGCCAACATTAAATGATACAATACGATGAATCAAAAGGTTTTTTGAAATCAATTCAAAAAGCGGAAATCAATTTCATAGTCTATCTTGTATAAGTTATTACCGAACCAATAGTAACAAAGCTGCACCAAAAAGACAAAAACCAAAAGCAAACAACCAAACAAACAACAACAAAAACAAAAGAGTAAATGCTATGAGACATGAGTGTCAAGAAACAAATACATTCAGCCAGTTAAAAATGTAATTGAAAAACAAACAGCTGCAACCTCAACTGTTTTATCCATGAAAAGTTAAAACTGTAAAGCAGAGATTAATGGGAAATTACTTTTTTTTAAAAAATCAAAGTCAAATACGAGTTCCCAGACATACTAGAACCTATGAGAAGAGTCCTGGAGAGAATAATAATAATAATAATAATAATACATTTTATTTGAGGGCGCCTTTCTAAAACCCAAGTTACCTTACAAAGAGAAAAAGATATCAATAAAACAGTAGATTAAAATAGATTAAAATAAATTAAGATACAAAAAACAACAATAAAAAACAAAAAAACAAATAGATCTGTATTAAAGTGAGTAAGCCAGTATAAACAAGTAGGTTTTGAGCTGTGACTTAAATAAGGGAAGGAAATCTATATTTCTTAAGACTGGAGGAAGTGAGTTCCAGTGCCGAGGAGCAGAGCGACTAAAAGCTCTGTTCCCCATAGTGATAAGATGAGCAGAAGGAACAACAAGATGAGTGGCAGATGAAGATCTGAGAGAGCGGGAAACAGTGATGATATGAAGCAGATCACAGAGACAAGGAGGGGCAAGATTATGGATGCACCTGAGAAAGAGTCTTACCTTTTTCACCTTAAGGAAATAAAGTGTCTTTAATCCAGGTGCTGGAGATTTCTGTTTTATTACAATTAGCCTCTTAATAAGAAGGGTCATAAAAGCTAAGGGTCTTTGATTATTATTTTGTGTGTGTTCACACACTAACTACGCCTTATTACTATATTAGATTTGACTTACAATCTTAACAGCATTTGTGCATTTTACCCTTACCTGCTTACACTTTCTTCTTAGCCACTCTGAGATTATCATATATTTTTGAGGCCTCATGTTAGCACATTGGCTGTCATGTTGTAGCTGTCATCTTAAATAATAAATAAATAAATAAAATTGTATTTATATAGCACCTTTCTAGACAGAATCACAACGTCTTGGGGCAAAGTTGAAGCTAACCAAGCTAACAAATGCTAGTTAGCTTGGTTAGCAGGCTCAATCCATAAACCAAAACAGAGCAAAACACAGACAGAGATGGCTGCTATTTAGTGGTGAGTAAAATAATAAAAAATCATAGAATTTCAGCCACAGAAAGTGAAGCAGAAACCTCTTCGGCAGGTTGTTCAATACAGCAAGAAGTCAATCGAGAGATAACTGCATTAAAAAGGCACCAAAACCAAAAACAGTGGTCCAGTTCAACTTTAAATAGTGAAGGTAAGGAGATGACGATGGGCTCCTGACAATCAAAAGGTTGACCTTTAAGCCTTAACAGTATCCAATAACTGAGTTATATATTTATAAAAAATTATTGCACCAACTGTGCAGTAATTATAAAAGAGGAAACTAACAAAGGAAGCCAAAAACTTTTTGTACCAGGTTGTAAACATGCCTGTTCAGTGCTGAAACGTTTGCCATTTTAACATGGGATTCCATGTTGAGTTCCAAGTTTATCTTCCTCTAGTACACTAGTCTTTTTCATTTCCTTATATTCTACATCTTTCTACGATTTTGTCTAGCACACTAAACATGAACATTGCTGCTAGAGCTTTAACTTGTGTGAGTATTTGCTGATTTATTTATATTCTTTTGGTGAAGCAGGTTGCTATTTCCAGGGAAAAAGGAATGTTCTGAGATGTTTAGGTTTCTCCGATTACTGTAGTTGATGTCTGTGGAATTTCTTTTATCTTTCTGTCAGCTGGTATTACTGTTCCCGCCCGATAACCAGCTATTAACCAGCTCGCAGACTATAATACACATGAATAAACAGTCATGATAAATGACATTTTCAACCTCTGCCTGCTAAAATTAACCTCCACATGCTCTCAAAAGAAACCAGCTGGCCCCTATAGTTCTTGTATGAGTTCATGTTGCCTCCCTGATATTCCTGACATTCCTTTTTGATTTTCCTGGATGCCAGCTGCTGGCTGAACGCTGGCTGAGTCCTGCTACTGATCTTCAGTCTCAGAATTCTCCTTGGATTTGTGCAGGTTAGCAGCAACGAGAGAAAACTGCTGAAGCTTTGGGACTTTACTGGCAGCCCTTGATTCAGCCCACTCTGTGCACATAAAATGTATTCATTAAAAAAAAATTCCATTCAGTTTTACTGGAAAACATCATGAGGGGTGCTACCGGTTTTATTGGTTTTATGTCACTGAAACTGAAATTCTTTTCATTTTGAACTGTTAGTGGGAAAGGCAGTATACTTAAGATTTCAGTTATGCACCATGAAATATAAAAAAAACCCCAGCAGTAAACACTCTCTAAAGCCTAAAAATGAAATGCTTGTTGGGGCTGAGCTTAACTAAGTGGACTCCTGAATTAGATGGCATCTTTCAATGGTCTTTACATGTGAGAGAGGTTCTGACAAAGAACTTGTGAATAATTTGTATCTATTCTTAGAATAAATACTCTACTGGGCCCAGATATCAATGCCAGTAATTTGTAATGAGCTGCCTCTTAGCTTTAAGATGTTTGGTGAACCATGACACCCAGAAAACAGGAAGTTCTGAAGTTAAGTGGATAGACATGTTATGTAACAACCTGCAAAGGAAAGCAGTACTTTACTTGCAGGATGATTTAAGTGAACACTGGCACCAACACTGCACCCTCTGTCAGTCTAACATTTGCTTTTAAAGATATATATGAGGGGGTTTTTTCATGTCTTTATTGCTGTCCTCCACTGTGTGCCATTTCCTAAATTACAACAGTGCAAAGTTCCAGTTCACATTTCATTATTTTCATTTCTACTCCACTACATTTGCAAAGTCAAATATTGCACTTTCTATTCCATTATTTGGCAGCTGTAAACACCAACATCTATTGTGATGAGGTTATCAGCTTTGACACCAAGAGGTTCCTGTTGTATATCTAAATTTAATAAAATAATAAAAACAAATAGGAAATGCATGTAAAGTGTGGGGCTATTGACGCTAATTGAGTTGCCCTTTGCCCATTACTTATGGGTAGGACCTCACCCATCTTCACATTTGAAATACATTCATTGCCAAGTATTCACATTACACCCTGTGTAACAGCAATTTATTTATGGACAGAATCCACAGACAGATAGTTGGGCCAGTCCATATAAAATCATTCACAGTGATAAAAGTACGCTCACAGTCAGCACTTTTTAAAAAGAAATGATAACGTTTGAAGCCATGCAAGATTTTACCTTCACACTATGAACGTTTTCTAAATTATAGGCCCTGAAATTACTGTCATTGCTATTAATAGTAGAGCCAAAAGTAATTTCATATCCTGTAAAGACATTAAAAATCTTTTTAATTATTCCAAAATTTGGATATGATCCATAATGACAAGAATTAATCACTACACTCCTGTGCAAAATATTTAACAATACAGCAGGGTGATAACATGTGATACTGTATATAGTAGTTTAATACACAATTCTTTTTCTTTAATACACAGTTTTTGATCATTGAGTATATTTCCTTACCTGTGTTAATGTATACTTTTATACTTTTATTGATCCCCGTGGGGAAATTCCTCTCTGCATTTAACCCATTCACTCAGTGAAGCAGTGGGCTGCCATTGGGCGCCCGGGGAGCAGCGTGTAGGGACGGTACCTTGCTCAGGGGTACCTCAGGGTAGCCGTTCAGGGGAATCGAACCCCTGACCTTCCGATCACGGGGCCAACACTTTACCTACTGAGCTATCCCTGCCCCACTTTCTACTTTCTACGCAGTAGAAAGTGCATTGTGGTATTAGTACTTTTACTTTAGTGAAAGACCTGAAAGACCTGCTTCACTGATTTTTTTCCAAACTTCTTACAATGTTACAAAAAAAATCCAAACATCTACAGAAAAAGTTACAAGGTAATTCACAGCAGCTACACAGAAGACACATAACAGGAAGGTGTAGAGGGAATTCCAGGAGTTGCTCATGCATAGAGAAATAAATCTAAATTAGAGGATACAACATACACAGTATGCAGTATCATCAAATACTTAAATGTTTAAGTGGAGAGGAAGGATTGTAAAGTAACTGATCTTAAACTGAATTCTCAAACCATTTGAGAATAAATCACACCAACTGTAGGCGTTTGTTTGGTCTAGTAAGTAGATAAAAGAATGGCACCAACACACTTAGACTCTAGTTACCAAATACCTGCAAGGTTTAGTAATATCTCTGATTTATAAGCTTGAATAAGGTGAGTATCAAAAGTCTGTGGTCCAGTAACAGGGGGCTTCTATGACAGGTTTGGCTTGTAACTGAAACTGTCTGGATCTCCTGCAGGAGAAAGTGGAGCTGACTGACGTCTATACTGAACTTAAGACTGGAGTAGTTCTGATCCGTCTGCTGGAGCTCATCGCCAACGTGAAGTTGCCATCGCGGAGCCGAGGCAAGCTGAGAGTCCACTTTCTGGAGAACAACAGCATTGCCATCAATTTCCTCAAAACCAAAGTAACCTACTTTTTCCTGAAGTGTTCCACCAAATGTATAAATACACAAAATTAGGCTTATACACACAAACCTCAGTCTACAAGTGTATATGGTTATAATATTATTCCACATGAGGAGAATGGTCTTTTCTAAGTAATTTTTAATCTTGATTAAATGTTAGTTCTAAAAAGCCAATCAGATTATCCTAAATGTCAAGGTAATGACTTTCAGTTCTTACTGGCAGCTGTTAAATGTTGAGCTTCATAGCAGTCTCATGAACAACAGGTTCACACTGCTCTACACTTTACCATTAGATTCGGGTGGATCTAATTGGTCCAGAAAATGTGGTGGATGGGGATCGTACACTGATCCTGGGCCTGCTGTGGATCATCATCCTCAGGTTTCAGATTGGCCATATTAACCTGGAAGAGGTATGGAATCAAAACTACAGCAGAATCAGTGATCTCCTTTAATCTAAACAATTTATTCATGAATTTAACATATTTAACATTTTCCCTCTTTTTGGGGTATTTCCCTTTTCCCTTTCCTTTTCCTTGCTCCTCCACATTTTTACCTTTGTCTTTCCATCTTCTTGTCTTTTAAATTTTTTTTCCATTTTTGCCGTGTTCTCCTTTCATCTCACCCACTCCCCTCCCCCTCATTCTCAGGGGAACAGCGTAGCTCATCGCTCAGCGAAGGAGGCTCTGCTGATCTGGTGTCAGAGGAAAACATCAGGCTACAACGGTGTTGACGTGCAGGACTTTTCCTCCAGCTGGAGGGATGGACTTGCCTTCAATGCTCTTATCCACGCCCACCGGTAGCATACTTGTGCACACGCATTTTTGTTGTATTTGTGAGGTCCCTCATAAAATGTTTCTAATTAAAATATCCTCAAAAGTAAAAAACTCAAACGGAAACTCAAATCGCTTCTCACAGAGTAAACAAACATGTGTCTGTCCATCCCCAGACCTGACCTTTTTGACTACCACCGTTTCCATGGCGATAACCCCCAGCGTAACCTGGAGCACGCGTTCACTCTGGCAGAGCGGGAGTTTGGTATCATGCAGCTTCTGGAGGTGGATGACATCATGGTCGCTCATCCTGATGAAAAGTCCATCATGACCTACGTGTCTCTGTACTACCACTACTTTTCCAGGATGAAACAGGGGCAGACCATCCAGAAGAGACTTGCCAAGGTTGGATTCAGCACAAACATCAACAAATCAACATTGCGTACAACAGAAAAAAAGATCAGTCAGATAAATAAATAATATTACCATAATAACATAATACATAATATTAATTGAAGCCTAAGCGATTCTAAATTTGTGCATAGATGAGTGTATATAAATATATGAGACATACAGACGTGCAAATGTTATAGATATTAAAGGTGACATATTTCTAATATAAGGCAGAATTGTTTGTGTTTAGCTATTAACTTTCTTAAACATGCAGTAAAAATAAAAAAGAGAAGCAATGGGGAAGAGAAAGAGTGTATCTCAGTCTGTCAGACCATCTTATTAGACTCAGTCGGTTATTGTAAGTCGATGGTGATTAGCAGAGAGCGAGGCTAGTTACAATACAACTGACATCATTTTATGGAAAATCTAATCTAAATGGTTTATGAACCAATTACAGTCAATTTATTTGTCCCTAAAATCAAATTGTGGGTCCTTTTTTTCTTTAAATAATGTGCTGCTTGACATAATGTGTGTTATACCATTTATAGCGTGGACTGCTCTGCCCCCTGTAGGCTGCTTTTGGTATTTCAAACTGCTTTGATAGTGTAGATTACTGCTGGACTGACAAGCTGCTGCTCACACATAACACAAAACACAGCTGATGGGATTTTTATTTTGGTAGATAAGAAGGTATTATTAGCTCAAAGGAGAACCTTTCATAAATGTGTATTTTATTTATTTGTGTGTTTGAACACAAATAAAGGAGGGGCTGCGGATGTTAAGAATCACATCAGATCACACACACTGAGATGCTGCTGGAGGCAGCAGCAGGAACACTAGCACTCATTCAGAGAACCAAACACCTTTAACACACTTAAGCTACAAGCCTTTATCTGTTTGAAGCCACTTTTATACTTATTAGCATTTTTGCATTGATAGATAGGCAACTATAAATCAAAAATTAAATAAGCCAATCACGTGATGTAATGTAACAGCCATGCGTTTTAAAATCAACATTGGCTCACATAGCTTGTGATAGTAATAGTGCTCAGGTGCAATGACCAGCATTTTCAGAGTGCCAGGAAGTGACTGACAACAGCCTTTTCCAATAAGGTCGAGCAGTTTCAGATGGACATTTTTTCACCCAGTGGGGTTGAGGGGACATCAAGGGGGGCAGGTGCAGGATGCAGAATTACAGTTTGCAGAATTACAGTCAACCAGCAACATGGGGACTGCCCAATAACAACGCAATCATTTAGAAGGCAAGATAGGTCATTTAAAGATTCATTTAAATGAGCAACTTTGCTTGGTTGCTAATTCACTGGCTAGGAATAATGTTTTTGTCTTTGATTTGCCAGTCCAGAAGAGAGTTATCCTATATGGCTTGTGTCACTCAGGAATGTGAGTTTGATTGATGACCTTTGCCTTGACCTTTTGACCTTTCCGGAAGTATTCCGGAAGTGACTAATCGATTCCAGATGCGTGAAATATGATCCATATGCGTGACGAATTGCATCTGGTGTGGGGAGGGGGTACTCCGGAAGTGACTAATTGGATCCATATGCGTGACGAATCGCATCCCGTGGGAAAAAAATTTATGTTTTGTCCAGAGAGGGAGAGAGGGGGTCATTCCTGGGGGCATGGAAAGTTCAGGGGGGTAACAAAGCAGATTTCTGATGTGGCAGTGGAGATCAGAGCGCATACGGCTGTATAGGAAGACAGAATGATCGCAGCAGTTAGTTTTCACCCATTTGTTTTGTGTACAGACAAGAGTTGAACTCATGGTTTGAATTCTGTTTAGTACACAGTTTAAAGTTTA
>VUQG01012350.1:2242-26735 GCA_015106755.1 Etia nguti
TTAAAGTTTTTCCAAGGTGTCTAAAAGGTGTAACGTGCTATGTGGCAGCTATGAGTACTGTGTCTTTATTCCAGGTGTGAAACAATGCTGACAAATCAAGATTTTATTATTTGGCTATTTAAAAAGAAGTGTAATGTATTTATGACACTATATAGACATAAGTAAAGCTGTTTTTTAAAGATTTGGTATCCTGTGTTCCTTGTTAAGTTATATGTGCCAGCGTATTGTATTAGAGGCTAAAAACAACACTGGACAGCGTATTGAAAATGGTCTTTATTGTAAGAATTAAACAGAAAATATCACTTTTCAGAACATCTACAAATACACAACAATCTTAGTTATAAAAGTCCAAAATAAGTTAGCAAAAAAAATAAAAAATAAAAATGGCAAATCCACTCTGTAGAAAAAGGGAACGTATTTACATCATTAGCATTCATAATCAGTTTAAATTAAGCAGATCTTGGTCAAAACTGCCATGGTACATATTGGCCCCACGAATAAACTCTTGTTTTTTAAGCATTAAAACTCACACACACAAAAAAAATGAATGAAAGATTAGGGAAAGGTTTTGAAGAGGAAATCTTAAATTAAGTAAGGAGAGAAAACTGGATCTGTCATTCCTCTGTGGCTCTATAAATCTGGAGGCAAGCCTAACAGGGGTCAAGTTTAGTAAATATGTGTTGGGTTCATGCAGCAAAGTCTTTGAATCTCCTGTGGCTTTGACAAACAGGTCTGAACCATTGCATAAGGCAGGAAATAAAGGGAATAAAGCCTCAATGTGAACAGGAAAAGTCAGTTTGGCTAGCTGGCCCGTGGATCAACAGAGTTGCAATACTCGTCAAATGGAAACATTTTTTAATTTGGCATAAGACAAAATAATTTAATCAGCAGAAGCACAAAATAGACATAATTTAGGATTAAAGGTCACTTTGCTTTTTGTTTGAGGCTCGCTGTGCACCTACTGGCCGGCTGGTCTGAGGGTCTATTTGGGAATGTCCACAGGAAAGGCCACAGGTCCATCTGCTGCAGAGATGCTGTCCACAATGGAGGTCAAGGCCCGCATGTTCCCCTGCTCTGGAGAGTCTGCAGCACTCAGGAGATCTGCAAAAAGATCCAATTAGACACTCAGTACCTGTGAAGGTGCTACCTAGTCTACCTACTCTAATGGAAGTGAACTGTGTTTACCCTCGCTGCTGTAGCTCTGTGTGCACTGCTCTGGAGTGCTGCTCCACTCCGGGCTGCTGCAGCAGGTGCTGCCTGAACTGGGCTCGCTTGACGATGACACCTGTTGCCATGGAGATGCGCGCACACACAAGTTGCTGTCAGTCACTCTGTTATGATACAGCACGCCATACCACCCCACACAGAAATACAACACACACAAAAGTGCAGCGTACTACCACGAATGCACATATAGCTAGTGCATCCCGTGACCCCAGTCAGAGGCAAATGTACACAATGAACAAGACTTTCCATTACTGTGACGCCCGTCGCAGTAGTTCTTGTCAATGTCTTTAAAAACACTGCTGAGCTACACTGGATCATGTTTTTAAAAACCTTTTAAAACACAACATTTTTGCTCATTATATGCCTGAATACATATGCTGACATATTTCCCTCACAATAACCTCAAAACCTGTCCAGAATAAATAAATCAAAAGGAACATGAATCAGATAATCAAATTTACACATTTCTGATTTGACGTTTTAACCCAATCATTGTTTAATGTAGTATTTAGCTTTCTCTTTACTGTACCTCTCATTTTTCTCCCATATCCCCTGCCACTTTCCAACTACTGCTAACCCTCTTGGCTGTTTTCTCTGTTATTTTGAATTTCTCCCTTCCCTCATCCTGTCTCTGTCCTACTTACTCTGGGTTGAGTTGGGCTGGGCCGGTAGAGCAAACCCTGCTGTCCTGTCTCAGTGTCCTGCTGGTTGAGGGAGGACACCAGGGCTTGGAGCCTTTCAATATACTGGATGGCGCTCCGCAAGATCTCAACCTTTGGCAGCCTCTGGTTGGGGTTCATCAGCGTGCTCCTTTTCAAAGCATCGAAGGCCTCGTTCACCTTCTTTAGGCGTCTCTTCTCCCTCAGTGTGGCTGCTCGCCGGCGGTCCATGGTCACCGTCTTCCTTTTACACAGCTTACAGGCCCAGGGAAGACACTGACCTGGGCAGTGGGGCTCGGAGTGAGGCGACATGCTGGATGGAGAGGCTTTGTCCTCTGTACCTGTCACTCCAACTCCGACACCCCCAGACAGGTTCCCACACAACCCCATCATGGAGTTCCTGTCCTGGTAGCCAGCTTGGTCATACGCCCCGGGCAGGCGAGAGGGGAAGTAGCTGTCCCCTCCTTCATAGAAGCGCTGGTCAGGGAAGAAATAAGGGTTGGTCTCAAAAAGTTCCATACTGGACAGTTGTGGTCTGGATACAAGGGAACAAAGATCCCAGCTTCCCTAGGAACTAGTCTTCAGTATGTGCTCTTCTGTCCCGTGTCTGGAGTTTGCGTTGGAGTGTACGTGTGTGTGCCTATCTTCTTCCCGGCCTGAGTTTGTGATGAGTGGAAGACGTGTGGAGAGCAACTGGTGTGGAGCAACTGTAGGCTGGCATTTAAACCCCTCTGCCTTCTGCTGGATCACAGGGTTAAATTTAGCACGAGCCCCCAGAAACCTGACACGACGTTTAGCTGTTGCTGCACATCTACACATCACATCTCTGTTTGGCCCTGCTCTCTAGGGCTTTAAGGCCCAGTTGTACGCGTGCGTGTTTTTCTGTTGGTTTGTGCGCTCATGTATTTCTTAAGAGGCCAGGATATGATCAGGTTGAAACGGGACAGATAGCCTCAGATCAAAGGTGTCCATCTTAGTAAGTTAATCCCAGACTTGCGTCCCCTTCCATGACACCGAACATGAAGAGTTCCATCATTAAGTGGGTTGGCAGAAGGGACATTCTGGAAACAGCTGTCACTTCTACTGGGAGCCAGCGACACACAGTCACAATACGTTGTTTGACTTCAGGTTTTTGATGAGAAGTTAATGAGGCAAGAGACTATTGTTTACTCTGGACTGTTGTGAAGCACTGTCAGACTTATAATGCGATCAACCTGGTCAATACCAAAAAAAGCTTAAGTGACATTGTTCGTGTGGTTTATGTAACTGCATTCATATCCACTGACTTTCATTCTGAGATGATTGCACTATGTGATGCAAGTGACCTTCTGAGCTATACTAGCCTCAGAACCAGGCAGGTCTGTGCAGGAACCAACAGCAGAGTGAGCTGCTAGGCTGACACTGGCTCGCATTACTCCTAGAATTTAAGGGACAGTAATGAGTCAGCCACACAGAGGGAATGGCCTTGGTTGTCCTGACCTCTTCCAGCAAGTCATAGCATTAGCCTAGCCACTGGGTGTTAATCCTTCCAGGACATGTCTCACCTCGTAGCTCATCAGCTTATTCTGACTAGCTTCCGCTAACATTGCAGCACAGCCAAAACACACACTTCTGTCAGCAGAGAAGTGGCCTGGAGTGACAGGCATATCATGAGGAGTGTTACATGAGTCTGTACTCTATTTCTTTACAATAAGTTTATCACAGTAATACACTACCTCTCAGGAGATGTTTTGGAAGAGACAAATTGCTAGCAGTTTCCTAGTAACCACAGTTCATTAAACTTAGAGGGTTGCAAGGTCTGGTGAATATCACTGCCAATGAGGCTTTAAGTTATTTTTCAACCAACACAATACAGTAAAGGGTAAATACAAGTTTTTCAATACAAAAGCAAACAAAACTATATCAGTGGATAACCCTCTGTCATCTTAACCCATTGTCAGCAGAACTAGAGAAGTGTGTGTGTGTGTGTGTGTGTGTGTGTGTGTGTGTGTGAGTTCAAAATTTAAAATAGAGAAAATGAAGAAGAAATAAGGACTCTATGGTGTCACGATAAGACGTGAAAAGCTATGTTTTATACTTTTCCTGCTTATAAAATTAAAGAAAACATTATTAATTCTTGTCTTATGAAAAATTTTGAAAGTTGGACATACCAGGGAGCCTTTCCAGCTATCTACCTAAGGCTACTTTTAATATTTAATCTACACCAGTGTAGTATTAACAGTGAAATCGTCTTACATGTTATTTTGCAAGTTAACACTATTATGGAATTTAGTTCTCTCTCTAGAACTCTACCATCCAGATGTTGCAGCAGAAATGGAGACTAGGCAACAATTTTCCAGTTTTTTATTATCCAATTTTGGTGAGCCCTTGCATGTCATAAGTTGCAGGAGAGCATCAAATAACTACTTGTTGCAACCAAGGTGGTTGTAACAAGTAGTTATTTGAGTTTCTGTTGTGTTCCTATCAGCTCAAAGCAGTCTGTCTATTCTCCTCTAACATCTGGTGTCAACAAGGCCTTTTTACCCAGATAAGAATGTACATACATGTACATGTAATTTTTTTATTGTTGAGTTTCTGACTTTTTGCCAAAAGCAGTGACAAACTCACACAGATCACTCTTATTTCTGATGAGAGGAACTGAAGATGTTGCAATTTCCTCAATATAACTGCCCCTTAAAGCCTCTATTTATTTATTTTTATTGTGGATCAGTGTTGCCTAAAAATAACAGCAGCTTGTTTAAAAGAACATATTTATAGGCATGGTTCGTGGCAGATATTTTGACATTTCGTGTAAGAGAAAACACAGGTGCAAACAATGATAGCTGATTTCCATTTAAGCGTTCCAGGGTTGTGCTGGTTCAAAGGGTTAATGACACACAATGGAACAGAGCCTTTCATTTCTTACTGTTTATTCTTTACCTGTGGTATACATCATTTGGAAGGTAACAACCACAAAGTTTCAGTTAGACCCAATCAAAATGAAAAACTCTCACAAGTCAGTAAATTATCTACAGGGAAGTTTCAGTCCTGGGATTAGGTGCCAGGCAGAGGTTTGGCAGGCCCGTCTAGTGGCTTGTGGTCTCCTCCTGGGGTTTGGGCTTGGGTTTGAGGCAGAGTGCACAGTCTTAGCTTGGCACAGGGCTGGATCGGCTGTCAGGTTAGTCTGTGATGGATCGTCACTGATGGTGGAGTGAGTACAAAGACGCCTGTGTTGAACTCCGGGGTACAGCAAGGAGGGGGTTTGCAGTGTGTCAGAATCACTCATAACCCTCTGTCATCTTAACCCATTGTCAGCAGAACTAGAGAAGTGTGTGTGTGTGTGTGTGTGTGTGTGTGTGTGTGTGTGTGTGTGTGTGTGTGTGTGTGTGTGTGTGTGTCCCTCAGTATTTGAAGTGAACACTTAAGATGCAGCACACCACACCAGAACAGTTTGTTTACCTGTGGTTTGCTAATACTGTACTTTATTTTCCATCTTAAAATAGGCCAAACCAGTAAAAAATAGGCTGGCGCTAATTTAATTATAATTTGATTGGCCACGTGTAAGAAATAATGCAAAAAAAAAATCAAAATATTTATACCTATTGTGACATTTGGATTTATTCTAAGTATAAGAGCTATTGATTAAATTACTAAATAAATATTAATAATATAATACAATAATTTATTTCTTGTCCAGAGTGTGTAAGGGTCCAGTTGTGTGTGTGTGTGGGGGGGCTGTCACTTGCAACACTGTTCCACTTCTCCTCAGTGACAAGCAACAGCACATTGTGGGACAGCTGAGCTCTGGGGGAGGAGGGAGGGATCAGTCCTCCTCACCCCAGGTTAGCCTCAAGATTTCCAGTGACCTGGAGAGCTGTCATCTGACCGCAGTCGGGAAATCTCAGATATGTAAGAGGAGAATAACATAACAACAGCGAGGAACTGTTTATTAGAGGTGGCTAAACCAGGTCTTCCATTCAGTGAGATACATTACGATATAAGATGCACAACAGGATACACAAGTTGTTTAAACAAATAAAATACATGCTTTTGTTTCTACTTTATTTGGAGGTTCCAATGAATTTATTTCTATTCTAACAGCTTTACGTGTTTTAGTGTCCAGCATGAGTGCTAACGTATTATTTTGACTAGTAGATATTGAGAATTGGAAGGAAATAGAAGCATTCAATTTTGACTTTTGCCTGAAATTTTGTGAACACTTTAGAAACAACCTTTTCTGGCTTCTTTGTTACCTGCCAGGCTACGACCCATCTTGCTACTGGAGAGATCTTTTTCGTTTCTTTCTCTTTTTTTGATCAAGCACTCCTGGGCAGTGTAACAGTGATTTTCAATTTTTCTCCATTTATGCTATCTGTCTGACTTTGTATTGTTGGAGTAGAAAGTGTAGCAACAGTTCTGTAACCTTTTCCAGCCTGGTGAGCTTCAATAAGCCTTTTTCTAAAGGACCTTAGAAATCTCATTTGTGCATGGTAAGATACAGTCCCTCAAACATGAACGATGGATTTTTTTTTTTTTTCTTTGAATAAAAAGGACTGAAGACACACAAATTTTTTTCTTCTTCTTGAAATTAACTTCTAATCCTCAATATGTTCATAGACTTGCTGGAGTATTTTTCTCACTCTATAAATAACACTTATGTTCTGCTTGAATAACTGAGTCCTGTGTTTTATACGTTTAGGATTTGTGTAAAAAATCTGGTGACCTGCTCAGATCATGTCTAAATATTTATTTAGATCATTTAGAACGAGTCGGAAACTTTAACATTTTTAAGGAAAAAGACACAGGAAATTATTAATTATTGTTTTACACATGCAAAAAATAAAGTCTCATTCCTGGCCTTGCACTGAGTGTTTCTGTACTCCTGGAAAGCAATATTCTGTCTGATATCCAGACTCATGCAGCATTATTATGTACTAGTTTCATGCCTTTGGGAGAGAGCATTGTCACCATAGTGACAGCAACACATGTCCAAGTCTGTCGTCTCAGAGACTCTCGCCATGAAAACTGCACATCCATTCCTAAACTCTTTGATATCAGAGCTTCTCTTCCAGATTACGATGAGGTTATACTTACTATGGAGCATTAATGTTGTATAGGACCGTTATATGGAGATGTGACAAAGCAGCCCACTCCTCCTCGACAATCATCAGTGCATAAAACACAATGAGAGCAAATTAAAATATTCACGGTCAGATCTGATTACTGCCCTGCTGTGTCCCACTATTTCTGTTGAGTAATGACCCTTACATAAGCGATACAGTTTGACGACCCCCCCAAAGGTGATCTGACACTACTATGGCCTGGCTAATCATCAGGAGAATACTCCCATTCATTTATACTCAGAATGAAGTGCCCCACCTGTGTTTGCACAGGGCTCTGGAGGCCTGGAGAAAGCCTTCTAAGTCAGGGGAGGGGGGAACAGTAGTTCTGTAGCCCAGCCGTGCTGCTGGTCACTGGGGCTTTTATCGCAGAGTAATCCCCTACAACAAACAGAATGGCCGGCATGTGCATACGCAGCTGTCGCAGTCTTAGTGCAAGTGGTGTCATGTTAAATCACAGGAATGGACTGAGCCCCTGCGCCATCCGCTGCCCTTCCCTTCGCTGGCATCCCACTCACTGAAAGGCTCCAGCACACAGAGACAAATACACATACATACCCATGCCTATGTGCATAACCCACTTCCCACTAACATACTTTGCAGCACATGGCACCCCAAAAGTTATTCCCTGTAAATAGCTTGTGCCCCACTGCTAAAAACAACCAGATTATTTCAATGACATATATTCAGAGGACTTATGATAATCAAAGCAGGTATCACAGGCAGGAAAACAAAGTGACATTTACACCCTGACACTTTCCAAGTATAAAGCACCGTTAGCATAGTTCCTCTGGGAAATCCTGAATCCTGTCTGAAGCCAGGTATGTATATAGTATGTACTGTTGAGGATGGCTATGTTTTAAACTATTTCCAGCTTTTCAGTCCAGCTCTGTTATCTTACTCTGCTACATTTCAATCATGCCCCTCACTCCCCATCTATATCCTTATTTTTAATCTACACTATCTTCAGGCCTTCTTCCGTATTCCTGTCTTTGTTTTTCTTTGGCTCCAGTGACCTTCTCCCATGTCAGCAGAGGGACAAATTTAGCGGCCTAGTTTCTGGAGCGACAAAATAGTCGGACACAACAGAGGGAATGTGTGTATTTGTGTGTGTGTTTGTATATCTGCATGGAAATTAGAAAGGAAAGAGAGGCCCTGGCCACACAGATACAGTTATAGATATCCAGACATGTACTGTTCTCAGGGTATGAGGCAGAGGACACCGGAGGAAGGTATAAAATCTATATCTTAAAATGAATGTTGCATTTATGAGATCAACAAATAAACCGATTAAAGGCAGTGAGCCCAATAAAACAATAAAAATAGGCATAAGAATGGAAGCAATAACTATTTTTCCCTTCAGGAATTATTGCATACGCCACCGAGGATAAAGAAAGAATGTGTTAAGTTATTCTGGGATGTTGAGATGGGAGCGCTGTCGCCATGGAAACATGCAGATCCCTCACCACTCCCTGGGTCTTGTCATTCTAGAGCTGCCAAGCTCCGGGTGCCATGTCACCAGGGGTGTTATGCCATTCTTCGTCTCTACGCTCGGTGACGCACCAGATGCCACATACAAAGCAGCAGGCCTAGACCGTTCTTGAATTAGCTACAGAGTGAGGGGAAGCATTTCACAAAACATCAACACCTACCTACCAGCTCGCATGTGAGGTCTTCAGTGGTAAACCAGGGCAAATAAATTCTTTAAATAAAGCGCTTGAGTGGAAATTTTTTTTAAAAAACGTCCATGAGTATCGTTGTCCTTCTTTTTTTTCTTTTTTTTTTTTTACCCCACTACAGTTTAGAGCAGAGGTTGGTAACCTTTGCTATCCAAGAAGCCATTTATGAGTAACTAAAGGGATGAATCAGTGTTGGATCTATATATAAGAGACAAACGAGCGAGGAAGAAAATTGTAATTTTATCTTTAGACAGTTTTTTGTTAGCTCAATTTACAAAAATGCCAAAGAAAATAGTTTGACAGGCATCAAATAGCATTTTTGCACCAATGAGGTGACATCTCAGTACGGCGTGCAGTGTGTCCTTAAAATATTTAAGGAAGCTGGACAAGTGGAGAACCAAAGAAGAAGTGACATACCTAGAAGCTATCTACAGCAGTATCTGAATATTCTTAAGAAACAGGAAAAATTACAGCATATGTCTGAGAGACATATTTGGCTCTTCAGTTGATCCATCTACTGTGGGTGGCTGCCAGGAAGCCATTCGAAATGAAGGGAAACAGGGAGAAAAGACTGAGGAATACCAAATTACACAAGACCTGGACAGTCATGGATTTGCCTCCCTAGAGCCCAGACCTCAAAGTTATTGAGGCAGTGTGGGATCCTCTTGAAAGAGAACAGAACAAAAGGCAGCCAACATCCAAAGAAGAGCTTTGAATGCTCTCCAAAAAGCCCGGAGAAAAAAAAGGCCGGACAACTATTCCTGAAGACTGCTTTAAAAATGACAAGAGATCTTCCCTAAGAGAGTTCAGAGTGTGTTGCAGAATAAAGGTGGTGATACCAAATATTGATTTTCAAGCTCATTAGAATTCTACAAACTGTTTTTGCTTTATATATGTTTCAATATATTGCTGCACCTATTTTTCATTTTTCTAACAAAATATAAAGTCTAATATAAAGACTTTTCCCAAGTACTGTACATCCATGCAAACCACTGCTACTGAGATTCAGAAATATTCAGAGGATAAGGCAGCAGAAGATAGACGTAGGCCACCTTATAGTTAAAACGTTTTTACAACAATTATGTGGATAAAAAAATGTGGATTTTTTTTTTTTTTTTAAAGAAACATAGCCATTGGTCAACTCAGTATCAATCTAGTGTTTTTTTTTTCAATCACAGTCACATGGAGTCACTGGGAGTCACTGTAGAGTCGTAGGTTGGAGACTGAGTTTAGAGAAATGCTGTAGTCTTTACTTTAACTATGAAAAGCTTTATTTTGTAAATATTTTACATCAAAATATGAAGAGCCTGGAAAAAATATGATGCATTTTAATGCATCAAGCCAACAGTACAGCAAGCTAAAGGATACTAAGTGGAAATACTTTGATAATTGATCAGTGAATGATCTTGTTACAGTTTGTTCATTATAAGAATTAAATGTTGCTTACATATATAAACAATAATGTAATGATAAAGAACCTGAAAGTTAACAAATAACTTATAATTTGAATAACAACCTCTGGCGTTATGACTGCATATGTGGGACTTCTGTTTGATGTCAGGTGGAGAACAGTTTAACAGGGGACTTTCCACAAACAGGAAATACACCCCAATGAGTAACTGGTAAATAACCCGGTTGTAAAGTAGCTGCAGTGTTTATACAGAAGTTGGATAGCAGTGGTGTTACAGCAGCATACACAGTAGAGGGCAGGGCGTATGCCCCAATTCTCAAGAACAGGACAAAAATAAGGCAAGCACGAGTAAGCAGGAGACGAACAGTGAGTAAGCAGAGGAGAGTCGCAGGTGCTGGATCCCAGTCAAGGAGGAGAGGACACATGACAGCTGGCCTGTCATACACAATGACTTATTCAACTAAAACACACACACACAGTTCACCAGTGGGTACTGTACACCAAACGTCCCTCTGGTGAAGTAGTGAACAAAGCAGAAAATTAACTCCCAACTCTTTCTCGCTTAACAAAACATGTTTATTCCATAACAGATAGAAAAAAAAAAACCGTATTCCTGTACCATGTCACGAATTGGGATGTGTTAATCAACCAGTATCACTGGTATTAAGTGATTCATTTACATGAGGTCTGTATTTAATAGAAGCCTTTTTCTCCTTGATGTACAATGCTAATACTTGTTACAATCTATAATTCATCTTTTATTGCATTTAATTACTAATATAGCTCTTACAACAGCTTGGCACTGGACCTGATTAAGAGGCATGCTCTATATATCCATTACATGTTATTACAGGGACTGTACAGTTTCTGTAGGCAACAGTTACAAGACTGAAACCTCTCTCCACCTGCTGGTAGAAAGACTAAGCGCAAGTAAACAGCTCAAACACTTATTATACACACACACGCTCTACATTACGCAGAGCCAAAGTTAAATGCCTAAAAGTCACTGAATAATAAAGAACAATGTATTTATTCAAGACAGTTCACACACTCAAAAGAAGTAGCATCTATGTGGTCCACAATCTTCAAACAAAGCTGAACAATCCAAATAAAATCTATAATACACAAATTTTTGTGTAAAGTCATTACATGGCAGTGTAACGCTTAAAATAACCCCTGTGCAGCCATTTTCACTGAGGGTACACCTGGTAACTCAGCTGGTTTCTTCTCTCCATTCTTATGTAAATTACAAATGCAAATTAGACTAGATTATTTTTTTAACAAGTGCACCATTTTCTGTTTGCTAGGAGCTGGCCACAAGTAAAACAGAATAAATAAATTAAATACAAAATATACAAAAATGTTCATTCAAAATAAGTTCCAGAAAAGGATCTAAAGTACTCGCGTTTCGAATTATAACATTTAAACATGAACCAACAACATTATGACATAACTTACTGCAGGCATAGCTGTCAGAGGTTTGACAATTGTACATACTGAACACATTAACATCAAATTATCAAGATAACAATTACTGTCTACATTTATATTTCTGGCTGCAAGAAACTAGACTTAAGTCACCTTTGTATTTCACAATACATTCACATGTGCTGAGAGTACAATGATTTTAGGAGGAAACTTTCATAAGCCCTAAACAAAAACAGATTTATAGACTGTTTCTTCCTTCAGCTGCTTTAAAACTTAAATTTTAGAGCCGCGTTATGTGAAGAGATGCACGAGGGCTTAAAACAAAAACGAAACGACAAACAACAAATCAAAGGACAGCTCAAAGAGACCTTTACTTGCTTACCTGCATTTATTATTCTGTTCTGTTTCTGTCCAGATGGACAAAGTAAATTAATAAAAACCTTAAAGCACATCCTAATAATTTTTACAAAAATAAAAATCAGCACCCAAAAACTGCACTATGAATAATTATAAGAAATAATAAAAAGGAACCACCACAAACTTTTAGAGAAAAAAAGAAAATGAAACCTTCATGAAATCAAACAAAAACTCAAACTGTGTGTGCGCCTATGTGATCTTTTAATAAATAAATAAATACTTCTGGATTTGTATGTCCCTTATTTAAATGTGGCACCAAAACAAGCATTTCGTATAGTAAGCTGTTAAGTCTGAGGTTTCGTCTAACAATACTTCAGAGGCAGTGTGATTCAAAGAAACCATGCAACAGAGCAAGATTCACCAAGTGCTGTATTTTGTATCTTTATAAATCTGACAGTAAGGTGCAGAGATTTTATTAGTCCACAAGCGGAGACCGGTACTAGGAGCCATGCAGCTGTATGGTTGAATGTGGTTGAAAAGTTTGTGTTGTCATTTTTTTGGTCAGGTCCCCAGGACTTTACAGATGGGTTGTGTGCCCTTCACAGGATGAATATTTTAATAACCTTCTGGATTATCTTCCCACATCCTGGACAAGGAGCCTGGAACTTATGTAGCCTCCTTGCACATGGAAAACAGGTAAGCAGGTGAGCAGTACGTCCGTGTATTATGTTTCCATTACGTGGCCGCACCCGACAGAGCTTGCAAGGCTCCAGCAGCGCCTCAGGCCTAACGTCCTCAACCTCCATGCCCAGATTCTCTTGACTCTCTCCTTCAGAGAGCTGCTCATCTTTGTGGAAGCCAGAGGGCCTCGGCCCTTTGCCTTTTCCCGTTACCATGGTTGGCAGCGGTCGATCAGTGGTGGAATGGGAAGGGAGGATGACAGGATCAGAAACCGTCCTGCTGCAATCTGGGACATCAATGCCTGTATCGCTGTCATCTTCCTCATCGTGGGTAACGAGTGAGCTGCATGCTGGGATGTCAGGCACAGAAAGGGAATGGGCAAGTCGAGGGACATCTTTATACCAGTTCTTCCTCAGAGCCCAGCACCGAACACAGTACCTCTGGAGAGGTGTGTTGTATTTTCGGCACTCTGTGCACTGCCATGCATCCTAAGATATAACAGCATTCACAAGGCTGATGTAGTTTTAAACAATGACTGTAAATATATAAACAGGGGCACAGAGATACTGACCTGTGTGGAGATCTCTGTATCAGTATCATCGCTCAGACACTGAGAGTCTTCATCTGGCTCCTCCTGCATCTAATAAATATACATCAGATCACATCATCTCTCCACATTTCTTAGTGAAAAACATTTTATTGGCAGGAAAGAAATATAAATGTATTACAAAATTAAAGTCAAACCTCTCTATCTGCTTTGTAGTCCTTCATTCCCCCATCATCATCCTCCAGTGGAGGCTCTCCTTCTCCTCTGCTGCCTTCTTCCAGAGCAGCCTCTTTCATCTCCACACTCACCTGTTCACTCTCGCCCTCGGTGAGGAACCAGAGGTCGTCAGTGGTGTCCGACACAATGGCCGTATCCTCTTCCTGTGCAAGAGACAGCTGACACATCAGTCAGACCACCACTGTTATGATCCGATTTTTGTCATTGTCAACAAGTAATGTCTGTTAGTTTTCCTAAGCTTGAAAACTCTAAAATGAACCTCATTTCCTGTTTTAACCATTCTTAATGATACTGGGTGGAATTTCTGGCAGCACGTGAGGTTTCTTACTTGGTTTGTGTGGATGTCAGTGGAGCCATTGCTCCTGCGGCTGTAGTTATTACGGAGATTACCCAGAAACCACCAGGGCAAGCCAGAGAGGTCCCACTCATCCAGAGTAACATCCAGCTTGGGTCGCTTGCAGGCTGAGCGTGGCAAACCTTCAAGAGAGTCTGAGGAGTTTTTGAACTTTTAAACAGTGTTTTGTAACAAGTCTGAGGAGGCTGTTAAGTGTGCAATGGACTATTTGATTACCATCATCTGGCTCCCGAGGTCGTCTCTGGGAGGGGGTCTGCAGGAGAGGCCCATCACTACCAGCCTCCAAACCTGCTTTGACCACACCTCCACACATCTATAAAGGAAGAAAATGCAAATGCCAGAAATTAGAACACAGAGCCATGACTGGGTACTTGGAGGACTCGCAGCTCCTTTTCAACATGGCCTCTGGTTACAGGTGGATAGGGTGGCACAAGGGACAAAGGGCTGGGCAATTTGGGTAAGGGCCAGTGGGGAGGGAGTTCAAAATAATTTCGGATATAACTGCAAACTGAAATGTTGAGTGCTGGGTAAACAGAAGCAGAAAGCAAAGGCAGGAGAGCCAGTATACTAACAGACAGGTGAATAAACAAGAGCATGATCACACAATCCACCGCAACTCTAAATTTTTTGGATGCAATACATTTATTCCAAGGTATGTATTGTTGTCTCAAATATATATATATATTTTTTTTTTTTCTTAAATGAACAATTAAGCACATTTGTAAAAGCAAGAAACAGACGCATACAGAATTTAAGTCTGAAGTAACATCTACCAGATAGGTCTATTATTTTAATGACTAAAATGTAACTAGAGAAAATATGCAAATTCAACACTTAAAACATGATCTGAAATTTGATTCGATAGCACTCTGAGATGGTTTTGGCACATGCAGCAACCTTTAATTTCATAAAAAAGGTAAAATATCTTACTATAGCTCAATGTTGAGACAGACCAAATTATATACAAGCCACGAAGTAAGATCAAACAGGATTTGGGGAGGGATTGGAAAGAAGGGTGCAGGAGCATGGGATTAGGTGAAAAGGTTTAGGGTAGTCATCAGACCTGTGGGTGATCAGGAGCTGTGATCCTCCAGTTCGGAGCAGAGAAGAGAACTCTGATACAGACAGAGACAGTGACTCTGCCCCCCCATCCAATGGGTGGAACTGGTGGGTCATAAAACAGTGATGAAAAAGCCACCAGACCAAACCAAGAATGGGGTTGTACAGAGACGGTGCCACTCTGTACAACTGCACACCAACGAAGACAGCAGCCCTTACACCACCTTCCCCAGAACACACAACCCAGTAGAAACTAAACGTACACTTTAGGCAAAGCACTTTAAAACAGAGCCCGGCCAAAATAGGATTTTTAAGACTGAGACTTCGCGATTTAACCTCCCATAAATAAGTTCTTACTGACAGGAAAAAAGACAACTTGTTATGTGTAGTTATTTGTGAAAAAGAAAACTGTTTAAAAATAATCTTGTTTTATTATGACAATAAGTGGTGAAGTACCAGTTCATGCTCTGCATAACTGCTCAGACCAGCTAGTTGTGTTTGTTGCCAGCAGGGAAGTTGCAGAGTGCCCTCTGGTGGACAAACTATGGAACATCAACACTCATGACATGGTCGAAGCGCACTTCTCCGTCTCCTCTTTACTTTTTAATTTATCTGCAGTTATAAATCCCAATATCAATATATGTGTAAGTAGCTAAAATCTGCTGATATATCAGTCGGGCTCCATTTCAAAGGCATTATCCGAATGGCTGTGCACTTAGCCTGTGACATCTGTTACGAAAAGTTGTGTGTAGTGAGGCAAGAGCAGATAAGGGTCTCTGTTTCTTCTGAGCACCACGCTTCAGCTTTACCTGACCACGATCCTCCACTCCGCCCTCTACACATTCACGGCCCACAGAAAGATTCTCTGCAGCGTCTGCATTTCAAATGAGACACAGTAACAGAAAAAGGACATCCCCCCCTTTAATTATAGCATTGCACACTCTCACTAAGGCCCTTCAGATATGAAGTATAAGCAGGGAAAAGGTGTCCATCTGGGACTCTGCAGGATCCCCACATCCCCCAAGAGATGGATGGCCTTTCACAATCACTCATAATATAGTTAAGATGAATATGCATATAATGGAATATGATGCTAAGATAATGTCGGTATTTCCACAGATCTTCTCATGTAATTTAAAAAAAAAAAAAGCCACAATATGAGGCAAACAACAGTGAATTAACATAACAAAGAGCAGAGGAAGAGACATACTTTCACTTCAACAGACACCCACAAATGAATCCAGATTTTTTTTTTTTTTGGTGAAATTATATTTTTGTTAGGTGGAATCGGCAAAAAAACAATGTGCAAAGAACTTAAATCAATAAATGAAAGAATCACTTACCAGCACAGTCAATCACAACCAAGTACTTCTTAAGCATTTCATACACTGGGCTGTAAAATGGGAATACAAGCACTTAAAATTAAGATTTTTCTTCTTTTGTTTTTTTTTTAATTTATATAGTTTTTAATTTATAGCAAAGCAGAACTGACGGTGAGCACAGGGTTTGGTTAAGTTAATTACCTCGGGTTTTTAACAGAGAAGCTCTCCACTTCCAGCAGCTCTCCCAAAGGATCATCCTGGCAGTGGACTATGTGCTGCCTCTGTTTGTCATACAGTTGCTTCCCCATGATGTATTGGCCCAAGTAGTGCATCACCTACACAAAGCAAAAGATTTCATATGTAAAGGCTAGATTTGTACCTTTGGAATGACCACGTGACAGATAGCGCCTTGTCACAGGTCTTTTTGCAAAGTCATACTAGACAGCTCACCTCTTTGAGCGTGAAGACATCCTCCTGGGCTCCAGCCACACGCAGAATTTGCAGGAGAGGGGCTTTTGGTTGCACCTAAGTGGACAACAGCACCACCGCTTAGCATCACATGTTATATGAGGTAACTGAATGCTTGTAGTTTCGTCTTAACTGCACCTGATTCCCTTCTCCCGGTAGCGTCCTGCATGATGAGCTTGATGCCGGAGTCTGGGCTGGTAGGGAGCTCATAGTAAACGAACGAAGTCTGGAAAGCAAAAATTACAACACGCATTATAAACGACTCACCACTCTCACCCATTCAGCAGCATTCCACAGCTTGCTATAGTCACTGACTTTGCACATCCCACGCAACACCGGCGCCCACGGCGCCAAACGCAGCTTAACAATGTCAAGTTATTGACAGACTGGAAAAACTCTGAATGTTTATATTCAGTGCCAACTAGGCCGAGTTAACTTCTCAATCTGAAACCGTCGTTGGCCTGTCACTACTCACGCCATTACTTTCCCTTTAGCGACACATTTAGCGCCCTCACACAGCGAAGCTAAACCAGGCGAGCTAATGCCGAACACACGGCACAAAAATGTAAACGTATAGGTATTACTGTGCACACACATGTGAGCTGCAGCCTCTCTAGACATCTCTAGCAGGTGGCAAGGCTGCTATCGCTACAGGCAAACGTGTTAGCTAACGTAGCAGCAGCGCTAACGATTGCTAACTTTGGAAGCTAGCGACTTACTCAACAATTTGCTCCTAAAATTAACTCACCGTGAGGAGCTGACATTACTTCACAGCCACTACATTGCTCAACGCGCAGTCTTGGCTTAACAGCTGGTCCGCATCGTAAAAACGTACGGAAAACTTAAATGCTGGCTTTTTAACACTAGCTAACGCTAGCAATCAGGAGACAGTTAGCTGAACTACAGATTCAAAATGATGACTGTGGCTACTCAACTTCCGCATGAGAAGCTAGAATATGGCTCCCCCTACTTTTTAAAAATATTACTTACAGAGGTATTTTGGCCCTTTTAAAACAGTCTTTCCAGATTAAGAGCATGTTATAAAATACAATGATTTTAAAATAATCCCTTCAGCGAACCTGTCCAGTTAGGAAGCGTTTATGAAGCATAAACCACTTGCTTTTGAAAGGTGACAGCAGGACATCCCAAGAAAGTAATGGTTTTTTGGTTATGGCCATAGACCACCTCTCTCTCCTTATCCCATAGAAGGGGGGGCGGGGGTTAAATATCACCCTGGGTCAACACACCTGAATCAAATGTTTAGTCCATTACAAGACCTCTGGAGAACTTCAAGACATGTTGATGAGGTATTTTAGCCATTTAAATCAGCTGTGTTGGATCAAGGGCACATCTAAAACCTGCAGGACACCGGCCCTTGAGGCCTGGAGTTTCCCCCACCCCTGCCTTAGACCAAGAAGGCTCTGCTGAGTGTATTGAAGTCTGCACAGAGGACTGTTGGCAGCATCATCACTGCCACCGGGGATCCACACCAGCAGACGCTTGAAAGACCCTACTCACCCTGCACACATTTTTTGCACTCCCCTCGGGGTGGTGAATCAAACGATTAGTTCATTACCAGGCCTCTGGAGAACTTCAAGAGATATAGAGCCATTTAGCTATTTAAATCAGCTGTGTTGGCTCAAGGACACATCTAAAACCTGTAGGACACTGGCCCTTGAGGCCTGAAGTTGGACACCCCTTCTGTAGCCCATTCAGCCTGCACAGGTAGTCCAGCTCCGTGAGGATGGCACATACATTTGTGGTCTACTGGTAATGAACTAATCATGTGATTCAGGTGTGTTGACCCAGGGTGATATCTAAAACCTGCAGGGCACCGGCCCTTGAGGCCTGGACTTGGACACCCCTGGGTTACAGGAATCATCTCGTCCTACAAGCAGTGACTAAAAAGGAGTCGGCATATGCAAAGCCATTCACTTCATGAGAATTGTCTTGTTGAGTAATGCTACATATCATATCATGAAATTTGAAGCTCAGTTACCACCACTTTGTATAAAAACAAGACTTTAACTGGTTTATTGTTTCTATATGGCGTTATTTATTCATAAAATATTAACTTTATGAATAAACCACTTATAAAACAGCACCTTATTTTAATTGCTTTCAGTAACTTACAAGAACAGTTGATAGAGGCCGTTGATATGTCCCCTTCAATACTACAGTATATTTTGTTGTATACTGAGCAGTAAAGTAAACTGTTATAGATGACAGTAAAAACTAATTTCCTCAAAAAACTTTGACTTTATGTTCTTTTTAGGGTGTATTTTGGCAGAAAAATAGTATTAAAATAATTGCTGCCAAAGTACTGTCATTTTTTCTATGTACTTTGTGTTGTGTTGAAGAAAACTCCAGCACAAGAGCACAGATGTAAAAGAGAGTATTATTTCAGTCTATAAATGCAAACATTGTTATAAAAAAAATCTGCTCGACAGAATATTGAAATCCAGAGTTACTCATCCCAGCAAACAGACAGCGGAGAGAAAACAAGACGGAAAGAATGTCACCACTCTTGGCCCCTGATATTTTACAAAACATACAAGGACTAGAACACACGCAACATCACAGATCTGTGGACGTAGTGCAATGTTAAATCATTAAATCTAGGAGACAGCCGGGCTTGTTCTTACTGACAGTTAAGTAAATCAAGAAGGATCAAGCATTAAAAACCTGCTTTTATATCTGAGAAAGTCTACCTAACGATCCTTGAGTTATGCCTCAGTATTAGGCCAGCTTACTGCAATAGCTTATTTGCTGGGGTGGTATTGCATCTGCTGGAGAATACAAGCATTAGCCATAAGCCCTGCATGTGTGTCAAATACTTATACTTCTTACACCGCAGATAATAAAAATGGCAGCCAGCCAGCATACCAGCTAAAACACTTGATATTACACAGACATGCGACACGGGTGTAGTTAATTTTATAAAGTAAGTGCTCTTTACGGTCACCAGGCACCATTAATCTTAATTCACTGTTATTGTGAACAAAAAGTGAGGTTATGTTTTGTGTTGCACTGATATCAGACGATTATAGAAATGTTTGCACTTCTTTTTAAAACCACTATCGTTATTTATTTGCTGATTATGCCTGGCTGAAATGTCAGTGAAATACAAAAAAACAAACAAATAAACAGCAATGTACTGGCGCGTCCTGGTAAGCAAGAATATCATAGAAGTTCAAGTAAAGGGTTTGGATGAGCATTCCTTTTTATAATGTTTGAAAAATAACCATTAAAAGTGCTCTGGCAATAATTCAAGTCTCTCATTTTCACCACACACGCAGGAGAGTGAAAAATAATGACCGTGTTGGGCTGGGTTTCACTAGGCACTAAAAATGAAGGACTAACATCTTTTACTTTTGTTTACTACAGTTTATATACGTAATAGATCATTTAAATTGGGTCAAAGGTGCTCTATTGGATTGTAATCTAGTGTCTGTGGAGGCCATTTGAATACAGTGGACTCATTCTCGTGTTCAAGAAACCAGTTTGGGAAGATTTGAGCTTTGTGACATGATGTTATCGAGCTGGAAGCAGCCATGAGAAGAATGCACTGTGTTGTGGTCAACAACAACACTCAGGCAGGATGTGGTGTTTAAATGATGCTCAGTTGGTACTAAGGGGCCCAAAGTGTGCCAAGAAAATATACACCACACCATTACACCACCACCACCATCCCAAACTGATGATACAAGGCAGGATGGATCCATGGTTTCATGTTGTTTCTGGGCCTACTATCTGATTGTCACTACAGAAACCGAGACTCATCAGACCAGGCAACAGCAGATTGCTCTTGCCTGGTTCACAACAATCTGCCGTTGTCTAATACCCGTGAGCCTGTGCAAATTATACCCTCCACTTCCTGTTCTTAGCTGACAGCAGTCTGGTCTTCTGCTGCTGTAGCCCATCTGCTGTGTGGTGGTACATTCAGAGATGCTCTTCCGCATACCTTAGTTGTAATGAATGGTTATTTAAGTTACTGTTGGCATCCTGTCAGCTCAAAGCAGCCTGACCAAGCTCCTCTGACATCAACAAGGAATCTTCACCCAGAAAACTTACTAACTGCATATTTTCTCTTTTTCAGACCATTCTTTGTAAAGGGATGGTTGTGCAGGAAAATCCCAGTAGCAGAGCGGCTTCTGATTTTTAATATCCGTTATTTGCACACTGAACTAGGAACTACATTAAATTCGATACATTGTCTGGTAGCTAACAACAGATGAAAGGTTTCCTTAAAAAAGCCAATTCCAATCACCAATTTAAGTCTTACAATTTCTAGTGCAGTAAGTGATTCTGGCTAGTTTTTACCTTCAAAGATCCAGACAGTAAGGTAAAGAAAAAGACTCTATTAAAAAGAGGTACCACTGTTCACAGGAGTTAGTATGGATAAAAAATCCCAATTTCCCAAAACCTGTGACAAAACAAGGAACAAAAAATGATGTTATTGCTTCATTGTAGCGATTAGTGAAACGGATAAAGTGGCCCACCATGAACACAAGGACTGGATCCTTTAGTTTTAAATGTACAGAGCACAAAAACTACTTAACTGACAGCAGACGAAAACTCTGAGCTAAAATACTGATTATTTTCTGTGTCCTGTTTTTCCCATGTTCCCCAGCTCTTAATAAAACATTCTGTGCACCCACATGTCCAAGCTGTAGCAGCTGCAATGGTGCTTGTGCAGTGCAACGCGGTCTCTTCTCAGGTCATGAAAGGAAACATACAGAGCACAATGGGGCACATTTTCACACTCAACAGTCTTTACAGAATTTTCTGTGACAGAGAGAACAAAAACTCTCTGGGGATCCCAGAAGCTTTTTTCTGTCCCCTCCCCTTCCCTCCCCTCCCAAAATCACCAGTGCGCCTATTTGCTGGGAGTCTCAACTGGTACAAGGAAGCAATATAGGAAGTCGCCCCGCTGCTGCTGAGTCCTCCGGCCTCCAGGGGATAGCGAGAAGTGAGAAGCAGATGTTAATCAGCATGTGGGAGCAACAGGAATGCCCAGGCATCATGAAAGACTGCTTTAGATTTAGTCTGAAGAGCCTTTGAGTGGGAAGAAATCTTATTCTAAAAGGTCCTATGGGGAGACACAAACAGTATAACAGAGTTTATAGATAATCACTGTGTTTTAGGTAAAACTAATAAATAAATGGGGCCCTTTACACAACATCTACCTGATCCGAGTCTTCATTGTACTGTGCTTTTCCTGTCTCCATGTAGTGGGGGTCCACATCATCCACTCCTTCTATTTTGTTAGCTTCAGCATGTTCCCTCATAACAGAGTAACGGTGCACGAGGAACCTGATGAGGACAAAAGTCCATATTAGGAAGAAACCGAAGAGACGTGAGTGCAGCATTTATTACTGCGGCTGCAACGGGGGACAAAAGAAAGTAACTCACCGTCCTCCACAGACATATTTCTTAACCAGCCAAACACCTGCGACAGCGCTTGTCAGGAGGATTGCTATGACGACCATGACTATGAGAGCAGTATTCGCTGAACTGTTTTCAATCTGTTCAAGAGACGGGAAAAGTTTAATATATGCAACGCAGTGCATTAGGTTCCTCGGCCTACAGTTTATACGTTATTTGTGCTTCAGAAGTGTCTTTTTATGCATTTTAATTTGCAATTTATGCATTAAAAATATCTAACTGAAATTTTAAAATGTAAACAAAAACAACCAAAAAAAGAAAAACCTGCAACTTTTTATTGTGGAAAAGGTAACGGATCAAAACAAAAAAGGAAAATACACACATACGTTTTATAGATTCAAAGCATTCACAAAGAATGTAATTTAAACTCAATTTTAGATCTGTGTAGAACAATCATGAGCAATAATGCTCCTTAAACTCATTCATAAAGCAAACATAAACAATTTTGCCCACTGCACTGCCTCATTGTTACACTGGCTTAACGGCATCTTGCTTTGGAACTGACTCCAACACTGGAGTCAGAAATCACTGAGTACGTCATTTAACAATGCCATCATGATGCAGTGTTTGCAAAAATGATTCTGTGATACCAGAAGACAAGTGAAGAAAAATATAAGAGAGTTCGATCATTTTTTCCCCTTCTTTCCTTTTCAGTTAGTTAACAAGCCTGTAGTTTAATGTCATTCATTCGATAAGTGTCGGCAGAAGAAGGCATGAAAAAGTGACTCTTGTAGGTCAAACTGGCAGAGGAGTCACTGTAGAATGCTTGCATGTACTAATAAAAGATTAAACAGACTTTTGGAGGAAGTGGTAAAGTATACGGCTGTTACATCTGGTCAAAAATGTTCTGCTCTTCATTAGTCTGTATCTCCATTTACCTCTAAACTCTAAATATCTGTGTTTCAGTAGTGAAGAGAAGCATCAGTTTACACTCTTTGTTAACAGTTGTTGAAATGTTCAAATGTTTACTACATTTGATCAAACGCTTGACTCGTGACAAGCTGCTACATGATTAGCCATTTTACACCTCCAGTGCTGACCATGCTGAAGATCGGACCCCTCATTAAGTTTCATTCTGTCCCAATAAGTCTATATACTAGCCTGCACAGCCTGTATTTCAGAATAAGGAGAACTCACCTGGGAATAAGGAAGAAGAGCGTTGCTGGTGCACATCCTCCTCAAGTCCGTCTCCTTCCTATCTGGTTGGAAACCTCCCTCACACTGGTTGCTGGGAATCTTCCGGTAGCTTAAATAGGAGTATGTAATATATGTAAGGCAAGACAGAATTCAAAGAAAAGGACATCAGTTACAGCAGCAAAACTAGAAGCACGGACACCAACAGTTACTGAAGTGTCTGTGTTTGTAAATGTACTTGCTTTTACACAAGAACTTTGTAACAATTCTGGAAGAACAAAGTCTGGATTTTTTTCACAGTTGTCCTTTCTGACACATTAATAAAACAAACTTCACATCTCAAGTGACACCTAGTGACGATATCTGAACACAAAAATTAAGAAAACTGCATTTTCATTTCATTTTCATGCTGCTTTAAGAAAGATTGTCCTATCTGGGGCACTCCAATCTCAACTCATCAAACTTTTAGAATATCATCTGCTCCTCCATCTAAGACTTGCAGGCCGCTGACCCACATTCATGGCATTTTTCTAGCAGACTGAAATCAGAGGCAGCGCTCGACTTTCTCAGAAACTGTTAAAGACACGCACACTCAGAGTGTGCAACTCCCCCAAAAGGATAACGGCTATTCCAAAACTTTGATGTTTTATAATGTTTTATTACAACAAGTGTGTTGTACAGCTCTCTCTATGCCCTTTCATATGATATTTCACTCGATATGGTTTCCTGACATTTTTTTAACCAGTTAAACTTTGACTTTTATTTTAATTTTAAATTATTTAAATTATTTTAATTAAATCAGCACAAGCTCTTATTGCTATCTAGCATCACAAAAAACATGACATCTTGAAAACTGGATGCTAGACTGCAGAAGAACAGCACATCAAGAAGGCCCTGAGTAAATGTGGTTATCCCAGCTGGACGTTTGTCAAAGCTGGAAAGGCACCTAAAGAAAGCTCCAGCCGATCCAGGAGAGAAGGACAACCGCTGCCCAAGCGAAAACCTGTAGTGATCCCATATGTGTCAGGAGTATCGGAGCAGCCGGGTCTCTGTGGCTTTTAAACCCCAAAACACGCTGCGCCAAAAATTGGTCCACCCCAAGGATCGGGTCCCCCGACACAAACAGAGTAACATAGTGTACGCTGTTAAGTGCCAGGAGGATTGCCAGGATTTATACATCGGGGAAACCAAACAACCTCTGGCGAAGCGGATGGCACAACACAGAAGAGCTACCTCGTCAGGCCAGGACTCCGCAGTCTATTTACACCTACAGGCCAGTGGACACTCTTTCAATGATGAGGATGTACACATCCTGGACAGGGAGGAACGCTGGTTTGAGCGCGGAGTGAAGGAGGCCATTTACGTGAAAAGGGAAAGACCAT
>VUQG01012352.1:10233-25744 GCA_015106755.1 Etia nguti
CACATTATTAGTAACCCTAGAAACGAGCATCATTGAAATTTGTTGTTGCAAAAGCACAAAGAAACCCTACCTCACATCTTGTCATAACAACGCATGAAAGCTGTTGCCTTTGTGAGGACTGAAGTGCAGTTGCACTAGACCCGTTGCCATGGCAGCCTTCCTTCAATCACTCTAACAATTACTGATAAGTTTAAAATGAAGTGCTAATTGTTCATAAATGCCTTCATTTAATCGAGGGAAGTGAAATGAACAAAACTGTAGCCACTCCATCGATGGGGACAGTTGTTGAGATTCAACACATTTTTTAAAAGCATATTTTGATATTTGGAATCAAAGAAGCACATAGTCATTCAACTGCATATTTCCTTTTCAAAAAACAACCTGTGCTTGATTTGGTTACATTGATTTACTCTCAGTTGCCGTGCAAGTACAAGACAGTCTTCCCAGAAACTATTAAAAAACGAACGTCCTTCTCAGAGGATGTTCTCTGGCCCTTGTATTATATTGATGTAAGGCTTCTTATTCACCAGGAAAATAAACTTGTTGCCATTACTTCAAACTGTACAGATGGATTTCAGACTTTGTTGCCCTTTCAAATGATACAAAACCCAACAGAGAGGAAAAAAAAGAGTGCAGCCATCCATTTCTTTCAGCAAGTAAAAGTCTCCACCATTCTCTACTGTAAGCTGTCTCGTGAAGAAATAACCCAGATAGAGGTTTTCATCTCTGGAGTGTCTTCGCATTGCACAACTTCCCTCTATGCTCAGCTCTACCGAAAATCAATTTGCACCCCCCAGAATTAACTGTGTCCAATTCCCACGGATATGTTTATTTCATTCACTCCAAATGAGATTATGGACCAACAGAGTGACCCTGAAAATATCCTTGGCGAATCCATTTCTTGATGCATGGCAGAGTCTGTGTTTTGCGCATAAGGTGGAGAATAAAAGTGCTCTTTTTACTGTGTTATTCACATAGCAGGTTCAACGCCATGTCAAATAATGAACATAATCCCCTATTTGAATAATCACCCCCCCTCTCCCCCCATGTGTTTTGCTTACTGTTGCTGTTACTTAGAGTTTCTTCATCTGGCTGACAGCAATGCATTGTGAGATGTCACTATCTGTTATCGATTAACAACATCTCTACCTGATATCAGTATCTAGTTTGAACCCGACTGAGTCAGCCATGTGTATGTACACTAGCAGCTGTTGTCTGTTCAACAGTAAGTCGCTGGTTCTGAAGAATTACAGATATTACAAGCAACTAAATTGTTGCAATGGTTACTGAAATACCTGCTGCAGCAATCACGCTAAGTGCACAAGGCTGCTTGAAGATTAAATTTGGCCTGGAAATACTTAATTTTATGCATTATGAAAGTGCAGCTGAGAGGTACCAACTGGCAATTTTATTTTTGGAGGTGACAGTCTCGCTGTCAAAGCTGCTTTCATTTACTGACTGGTAGACAGAGTGAGAGTGACTGTGCCTCTGGCTATTCACAGAGTGAAAAACACCTCCAACGTACGAGCAGAAGTGCAAACTAAAGACCCAGTGATGTCCCCCCCACTACTTAAGTGCCAGTGGTGCAGCGCCAAGACCTTAAATTTCTCTTCCAGTCCTTACATAAATCGTGATTATGTTATTATAGTCAATTAAAATAAATACTCACAATCAAAGCTCAACTACCTGAAAACATCTGCTCCAAGATTTTTGTGTTGTTTTCAGAATCATTCAAAATCAGTTAGGGAGAACGCCTCCGGAGTCACGAAGGAGGATAACATTTTTCTCTGTATATAAATTGCAATTATAAAACAGCTTCAGCTATATGGAAGCGAAACAGATACCACAAATCCATCAGAGCTGCAACTTCTGAAGATTACAGTCCAAACTGCCTCAGAGAACCAGAACAGGGCCAAGGATCAATTCCTACTTCATTGGACACCAATTTAAAGTCACTCAGAGTGATTCACTTGGCTGCAGGGGCAGGTCCAGGGGCCCTTGTAATGAGATTCATGCTGCTTCTCCCTATCTTAAGCCAGCACTAACATCCTGGTTACATTTATCCTCCACACTCCCTCACACATCTCATTTGCCAGCGCATCGCTACATTAAGGTGTGTGTTGCCAAAAGGAATGCTCACAAATATTTTGTGAAATTGCGTCAATACTTTCTATCAAGGAGAAGGCGAAGGGGATAAGTTACTTCGTTTAGATGGGAGGGAGCTGTCGGCTTATTGAGACAAATTGGTCCTAAAACGACTCACTTCCAGTTTCGGTGAGCGTACTTAAAGAAAAATAATTAGCTAACGAACTCGTGAAGGTGACTCATGATACAGAGGCACAGTGTGTGTGGTACTCAGAGCTAGAAAACATAAAATCAGAAATCTTTGGAAGTTGTCAAATGGCTGGAACTGCTTGTCCATGTGTGTATTTGTGTGTATTTAGAGCATGTGTATGATTACTGAGACCCACTGAGAGCATCCTAGTCCACCCAGAGGGGTGGCAGGGGACAGATGGCAGAGAGGGACCAGAGTGGAAGCTGCCAAGCAGCATTAGTCACACCCATTACTCACAGACTTTGTGCTGGCAGACAACAAGTGCGTGTGCCCCTGACGTCTACATAGCAGGAAATTCTCATTAACAATTTGCTCAGGAAGTAACAATGGGCAAGCAATTAGAGATGGGCAAAGAGGCATTCGAGAGGAAAAGAGGAGGGATGAGGAGTGAGACTTCCTCCCTAGTATCACTGGAGGCGTCGTCATCATCATCATCATCATCATCGCTGTCATCGGTCCTGGGCATGATAACAAACTCAGACATCGGTTGGACTTCCCTGAGAATCAGCGCCTAACATGCACAGAAACTGCTGCCACTGTGCAGAAAAGCGACTAATCTACACAGGCAGCCTGAGATTTCCCAGTTTCTGCTTCTTCCATCTTCCCTTGTCTTATGAAACCATGAAAAAAAGCAACCTACACAGTGTTGATCCCTGCCCACAGGAGTGTGATCTAGGCCACACGTTCATTTTCCCCTTTTAGAAGCCCGTTAATGAAGTCACAAACAGGCTGACCCAGTGGGACGTACCCAGCCTCCTCTGCAAAGATGGAGGGAGACTTGAGGACTAATTGGCAGCACCCTTGTTTCCAGTGTAATTGCACTTATCTAGCGAGTCACCTTCGAGGGTCATTAAGAGGCTCTGGATTAATTGAGCAGAGCATTACGGAGTTGAGGAGAGAAAGAGAGAGAGAGGAGCCAAGCGGAGCAGATATTTGGCCCATTATGCCGATCGCAAAAACTTTCCCCAAGTCTGACATGTCTGCTCACACGGGACGCTTCCAATCAGTCTGCCTTAATCGCTCCTCTGCTGTGACTAAAAAATGCGCGCTACCGCCTTCTTTTTTTAGAATTCTTAGTGATCATTATTTCACAGTCCTACTCCCACCAGCACACTCTAATGGGTCAGATACACCGTTTTAAGAGCGTGATGGAGTAATGACAGTGCTTTTAGCCTGCTCATGTGTGAGGGAGTGTGTGGAAAAACAAGCTGCAGAGAGGACAGAGAGAAATGTTTCAAGTGGGGTGTAAATTATGACTATGAGGCAGTGTGTCTGAGAGGTGAGCGCAGTGCTGTATGCCGTACAGTATTTTTCTGTGTGAAAATTCACATTTCTCATCACATCAAGGGCACATGGAGCACCTGCCAAAATAGAACTGAAGAAACCAAAGTGTAATGAAACTCAGTGCTTGGGGAAATGGCCATTGTGTGTGTGTTTTGGCTTGCTTTAATGGTACACTAGAAAGAGCTAAAATTTGTTTTCAAGGTCACTTGTGTTAGCGTCCTCGTGTGTAGGCAACACTCTTGCCTCGCCACGGACGTATCATGAGAAAATGGATCCCTGAGCACAAATACAGAAAAGGCCCACCATCCTTCCTGACAGAAGTATAAAATGATTGCAAACAACACAGCTGAGGGTTATTGTGTCTCTGTTTGGAGCTATTTAGTGCCTCTTTGTCTTGCTTGCCTTTAATATATTTCGTGTCTTTGTGTTGTGTCTCTTTGTAGTGGAACCTCTGTATTCATTTAGCATCTCTTAGCTGTAGTTTTTGATCTCTTTAGAGTGTTTTTGTTTCATTATGATGTTCTTTTGTGTCCCTGGGTTGTTGCTTTCACAACTCTTTTGTTATTTTGGAGATTAGGAGAGTCTGTTTGACTCTGGCCCAAAGCCACAGACCCACACTAACACTGCAGTATGCAGATATTATTAAAAACAAATCCTACAGCACACAAGACAGAGCCTGTAAGAAAGCATGGTTCTGTTTTAAGAATTTAAACATTTATGTGGTCTTCATTTAAATTACTACATTTGTAATACATTTTCCTTTATAGTGGGCAGCATGGTGGCGCTGTGGCCTCATAGCATGAAGGTCCGGCGTTTGACTCGACCACCTG
Source organism: Etia nguti (assembly GCA_015106755.1). Lineage (NCBI taxonomy): Eukaryota > Metazoa > Chordata > Actinopteri > Cichliformes > Cichlidae > Etia > Etia nguti. The sequence continues at coordinate 14,683 of VUQG01012352.1, forward strand.
GCTTCTTTCTGTGTGGAGTTCATGGGCTCCCTCCAGCTTCTTCCCAAAGGCATGCAGTTGGTGATTCTAAGTTGCCCATAGGTCTGAAAGGTTCCCCCTGTGTCAAAAAGGCTGCTAAAATGCTTTTTGCTTTCATACTTATTAAAATATTTTCAACATGTATGTTCCCCTCTAGACAACAGGATAGGCTATGCATTTCCATTACAAGAGAAGGTGCTGTCGTTGAGCAAAATAAGTTGTGTTTTCAGAGCTGTTAGTGTTTCTGCCAACAAAACAGTCATAAAACTTGGCAAGAGGTGCAGCATGGAAAAAATAAGCTTAATTTTAGTGCAGATCCCGATCAGAGGGTAGGGTCTCTTCTTGTTATTCAAATGTGTGTGTCAGGAAATGGTAACAAAAAGATGGCTGTGTTCAGGGTGCACTTTAGCCAAAAAGCTTTTTTATGAAAACACAACAACTCACAGCCATTCCTTGCTCATGGTTTCAAACTGGGCTAACAGTCTGCAAAGACTGTGATGGTTTTTCAGGTCAGAACAGCGCAGATTTGTGGACGTAATCTAATCAAAGCCGGCAGTAATGTTAGCCACGTCAGTCTGAAGATTTCCCTATTGTTGCGTGGACACTCATCTAAAATGAAAGTAATCAACTTTGCGGACACTCTTGTATTCGAGCTTGCAGTCAATAACAGAACATTTGGTGTCTTTTGCTTGTGGTCGAGACGTTTTAGAGTTAGAGAAGCAGCTGTGCCGAGTACATAGAAAGGCAAGCAAAGAAAAAGTTCACTTTTTTTGTTTGAATGTGTGCGAGGAAGCTGCTTGGATTGGATATGAATATATGTTACATAGTGATTTAGATATGTTATGGAAGAGCCTTGTAGTACACCCTGGGTATGGTGATTTTGCACCCCTTAGTATATATATAAAACACTAAAGCAAAGTGAAAACCCTGAGAGCATAACGTGGATTCTTGTGATGCAACTTTTTTTTCTCTTTCTTCAAAACTGTGGTTTGATTTATTCAAAACCCAGAGCCCAGGTCTAAAGCCGAAGCCTGGCATTTGGTCAATGTCAAGGGTTGGTTAGATCAGCTCTTCGTTTTTGATGGCTCAGCAGGTCAGTATTCTCTCCCGTGACGCTGCTGAGCTTACAGAAGTAGCCAGTCTTTCATGCAGTCAGTATAACTCTCCAAATATAACAGAAAGCAGAACCCATGACAGCATTTTCCTCTGTTCATTTGCATGCATTTGAGCGCTGGCAGTGCATAGCCGGTGTTGAGTGCTTGCTGAACAAACTGAGGAGCTTAACCTTCTCTAATGCTTTCGGATTGATGCATCTACTGGAGTTCTCGCTTTTCTCGCGTCTTTGTTGTTTGTTGGTACGGCTGGATTAGGCTGGTGTCTCTGCTGTTTGAGGGGGAGATGGATGCTGATGGGCCTGACCTTTCATTTGCGTGCACCACCATCCAAGTGGAGAGAATGCTTGTCAGCAGTCAGTGTGTGCGAGCAATATGTTTGTGTGCTCGCTGTAATCTCTTACTAAAACATCCGTTGCTTCTCACTGGGAAAGAGTCAGAAGACAGACGAAAAGGGCATATTTGTGTTCTGCCACTTTGTGCAGCAGAGGGAAAAAAAAAACTGTAGGACAGAGCTTTGAACAACTGCATTGTACGAGAGACAGAGAGAGAGGGAGAGAGAGAGAGCGAGGAAGAGAGAGGAGGATTGGCTGTAGCAAAATGTCAACATGATAAATCCAACCTTTACAAGCAGTCTCAGCTCTAAGCGAGCTTGTGTCCCAGAATTAATAATCAGATATATCAAATTGTTTTAGAATAATTAATTCACCATGGGCTGTCATATATCCCCACTGTGGGGTCTATAAATCCTGCTTTTAAAAAAAGTTATGGCTAATATATACACCAAGTGCACCCTGTGAGATGCCTTAGGGGGGAAAAGGTGCTTTTTATTGGTGGAGAGGATGGCGCTTGTTAAACAAGCCTCGCCAGAGCTCGTCGGGTGTCAGGCCCACATGAAAGAGAGATCAATCTCGCCGACCTGTGTCGGGCCTCTGATAGATGAAGGGGGAGAGACGGAGGGGCTGTCATTGCTTGCGGTGCTTTTACCTCAGAGGCCAAGCCCACTGGTTGAATTTTTGCAGTTCCCCCACTGTAACCCTTTTTAAAAAAATCAAACTCGAGGAATTTAGAGTAATCCCTGAACATGCACGTCAATGAAAGCGCAGCATGATGCACTGCTTTTTTTCTTTTCTTGTGCAGGTGAAATGACATGGTGGAGCAACCATTTGAAATATTTATAGTAATGTGTGCTTAAATCACACTAATGATTTGTTTCTGCTGCCTCAGCAGAGCCGGGAATGTCTACTATGCAGAAAATATACTGGCTTTACGGTCACATGTCTTTTGATCAAGCTAAATTGTGTTTATTGACTGAGCCCTTGTAAACCTTCTCCGTGTAGTATATCACTCAGCAGGCATCAGTGCGCTGTAGAAGCCTGCATTAGTAATGCTGATCAAACTGTTGTTATAGAACTATGATGGGGACTTTACAGCCCTAATATTTATGCCTCATGTGCTTAGGAAAACTATTACATTAGCCAAACAGCCTTTCAACTCTAAAGTGTAGAAAATGCAAGCTCACCAAGTTACAAAAGTACTAGTTTACAATTTTCACTAGTACTTTTAATGACGTGAGTAGATGGAAAGAGAAAGAAAAAGCTTTTATTAAGGAAATACACTTTATGCATCATTACAGTACAATCTGTGAATGTTACAGATTGGACATGCCTCCATCCATCCATCCATCCATCCATCCATCCTCCCATCCTTTGAACCATTTATCAAACATAGTACCATAAAAGGCCTGGTGTCTATCCCAGCTGTTACAAAGCATAAGGCTGGGATCAGCAAGGAAAGGTTGCCATTCTATCCCAGGACTAACACAGAGAGACAGAAAAGCATGCACTCACACCCACTAATTTAGAGTAAAAATATTAATCTAACATGCATGCTTTTTGACTGTGGTATTCAGCCAGAGGACACACACAGGCACAGGTGGGTTTCCTTCTTGCTCTGAGGCTTTAACCACCATGTTTTTAAAAAAGCTATGTTAACAAAAACCCTAACAAAATGACTACAAAGAAGGAACCAACGGCTGTCACTTTATATGAAAATATTATTATTTTTATTTTTTTACCTTTTGTTATTTGATTCAAGAAAAAAATCCTTTTCAGCGGCTCTATTTGCTCTTTTCATTAAGATATCAGTGAGTAAATAACATATTTGGTTCGAGGGGTTCTAGTGGAGGTTTTAGTGTGCTGTTCTTGCACCGTAGTTTGAAACAATAAGATCTATTCAGGGCTTAATGAGTGTTCACAGAGCAGCACAGCAGGGGGCAAAGACTGATGGCTTTCATTGAGATAAAGGTAATCTTATTACATGGCCATTAATAAAACATCATTCATTAAGTGGGCTAATAAAGCTCCCATCAGTATTGTTGACTTCAGCTGACACGAAATCGATCCATTCAGTGAAATTCAAACTTTAGAGGACATTCGCGATTAATTGTAACCTTTTGCTTGAACGGAATATCGTTTGCCAATCTCGCTCGCTCTCCACTTCGTCTTGTTGCTGAAACTCCACGAGGTGATGATTAAGATCCGCTCTCACCCACGTCTTTGTCTTTTACACTAAGATCTCAGTCCGCTGGTGAAGTTTAAGTACTTCAGCTTTGTCTGCTAAGGAAGACTTTCAGAGGTGATCATTTCCTGCTGCAGATAAAACGGTAAATGCAGCTTACCTAACTGTTCGAGATGATGTGGGAGTGGAGGAGGTTACCAGGAGTCAAGAGAGAATAGTTCAGAAAAACATAATGGGTGGATAAGAAGGCAGATTAAGAGATTACCCATTTCACCACATCACATTCGCCGGACTTTCTCTTTTTTGTACATGCAAGAATGAAAGAGAAAAATATAGAATTTAGCTCAATCACTGTATACATTTGTGCTGGACGGAATAGAATTTCCAAGTAGCTGAAGGGAATATGAATTGAAGGTAATTTTATGGTTGACATAGCAATTTTTGGTCAGCCAGTGTCTAGTCTGAAGGTGAAAGTACCGCAGAACGAGAGAGAAAGAAAACACTTAGAGTATCTTGCTGTTGGCCATGTGCGCATTTCTGTGCACTTACATACATGAGCATTAGGCACAAAAGGATGGAGGGCAAAACAGGCATAGGTGTGTGTATCCATAATTGGGTACACACACCAGTCGCCGTGTGTCTGTGTCAAAAGCCCCTGGAATCAGGGATGTTTTAGATTACACTTAATCTTGCCGTAATAAGTTTTTTTGTGTCAGCCTCATAGTGGATGCTGTGCTTCCATTGTCTGTGCTGAATAGATGACAAGATAAAGCCACAGAAATGAAAGCTACAGGAAGTGATGTCACAAGCGATAAGCAATAACAAGGACACCATCAGACACTGAGAGGCACATAATTTGTGTCTCCATCTTTAGAAATAACTTTCTTCCTTTTTGTCCCTGCTCTCTTCCCATAGCGTCTCTTATCTTACAGCAATAATTAAACCCACAAGGGAGTATTTTATGATGGACATATAAACCTATTTAAAATGGAATTAAAGATGTTATCGCATTGACTGAAATAATGAAATGCTTTGGGGAATTACAATCACGGGGCTGCTCTCTCCTGCTTTCTCCGCCTGAATTAAAAGGAAACAAGCCCTCCACGCTGAAGATTACACAAGCCATTTGACTTGTTGCTCTCTGGAACTTTGGTGTCTATAGCTAGAGTGATGAAAGATGAATCTCTAATCACTGCTGCATTCATCATCCATTTATTCATAAGAAGGGCATGCTCCCGAGGATGATGGCCACTGGATTTTGCACTTGCAGCAAATGGTCCTTAAAATTTCTTAGTTGAAAATGAGAATTGTCCAAAGCTAATGACAAGGAGGACATTTTGCTAACAGCCCACTTTGATCTATTCATTGAGGAGATGGTTAAATCAAGAGAAAAAAAAAAAAAAACAGTAAGGGAGTGCCAGTCACATGAAGCTACTGTTTTTAAAAAAAATAATATTAGATCCCAAATAATCAGACCTCTCCATCCAGGTCTATTACTCCTACTGGGTCATGGCAACCCCTTGTGAAACTTGGTAGGCTCTGTTCCATTACTCTCTTTCAGCACTAATGACACTGAGAGTTCCTGTCTGATGCACAATAATGCAGTGCTGGCAGAGGGTGGGAGGCAGTGTGCTATAGAGATAACCAGTATCTCGTTAACAGGAGCACATTCGGCTCCTCTGCTCTTCCAGGCGGGCCTAAAAATAAATAAATAAAAATATGTTGTGATAAATTCATACAAAAGGTAAAGACTAAAATAGCCAATGAGTCAAAGTGACCTTTCGTGTTATACAAAAAGCCGAAGCTGCAAACTTAAGCAAATCTCAAGTTTGAGACAGTTAACTCACACGAGGAAATGCATTTTTAGATTTGAGGAACTACTAGAAGCTAAAGTATATACAAAGACACACTTAAATTGTATTATCTCAACAAAGATGCCATCTGATATAAGGTAATGTGGTCAAGTTGGCTCCCCTGATGGTGTCTTCTCCTTCATGGAGGCAATTTGCACTGTGTCTCCAGGCTTCACGTTTCCCTAACATTAACTGCACGATTAAAAACTCATTTCGGCTGTAATTCCACAGTTAAGCACCTTTCTCTTCCTGTGTTAGGCTGTCTTAATCCTCCCAGTGACGTATATGCCCCTGCTTTTCATAAGTCACTCCAACCTGCTGCAGAACCAAAGTTTTTAATTAAAAGAAGCAAAAAATCTGCTAGAGTAATAAGACACCTCTAACTACAGTTGAGAGATTTGCATATTTGAAAGCATTTTTCATGATTACTGAAGGAGACTTAACGCCGTTATTGTTCAGTTTCAATTTAACGCTTTACTGTTGCATCCATTATACAAGAATAAGGAGTAAAAGCAGCAGCATTTGTCATAATATGAATAAATACTATTAAACAATAATAATGGACATTCCACTACAAGCATCTTACATTCACATCAGCAGATGAGGAGTTAACACCATTAGGGACATTAAATAATGTGCTGCACTCTTGCACTCAAGGACTGAGTCATCAAATATTCATGGAAACCAGTCCGCACTGGTGTTCTTTTAAACACTTTCCTCAAGCAGATGCTTTCTGCTCCTTGCTGGTTCATAATTCAGGTTGAGGTTGGGTGACGCTCATCCTCGAGGCCTCGCTGAACACTGTTGACATTAAAAACTAAAAAGTTGACTTTGGGTTTAATAGCAGACTCCTTCTGCCTCCTTGCTGTTGGGAATGTAAAAAAAACAAAAAAACTAAAACTGGCTGGCTCCCCCAGCAGCTCCTGCGCAGAGCCTCAACCAGACAGAGCTATCAATATCTTCGATTTCTTTCACCATCTGATATGTTGTTTATTGTCAAGTCTGGAACATCGCTGGGTCTCTCCCTTGTATGCCTGCGCTTGAAGATTCATTTAACGCTCAGAGACAGTGTGAAGTGTATCGTATCATCACAGGAGTCTAAGAGACTGTGACGGTGACCTTGGGAAGACACTGGATCTTATTTCTTACTCTGTGTCAAAGGAGGATGGTGTGATGGGAGCAGTGATTGTAGTAGTACCTGTCTGTGTGTACATGTATGTGTGCAGGTAGTGACTTTGAGGCGGGGGGGTGGGGTTGGCTTCAGAATCACAGGGGATGAGGAGGGAGTTAGTGCGCCGATAGAGTATTGCTGCTCCATTCTTCAGACGTCTTAGAGATTTATAATTTGGATGTAAGCAAGGCTTGCTGCAGTATTGATCCCCCCTATAGTCTTTAGGTAACACATGCACACTCTGCACAGGAATCATACATCACTGCATTGAAAGAAGGAACAACCGCCATCTCTCATAAGAGAGCAGTCAGGTAATTTTTAGCCCATGGCATAGAAAATGAGCCACTTCATGACCGTTGACAGTCACACTGTGCAGCTGAGGTTTACACAAGAAGAAGGCTTTTCTGACATGTTTATAAGAAGCAATGCAAAGGGTCGCTATAAGCCAGTAAAGAATCCATATCTGAATGCAAAAATCCCGACCTCTTGCTATGGACACACTCATAGTGCAGTTATAGAGAAAAGCAAGCATTCGCATTACAAAGTTACATCCACAGCGCATTCAGTCTGGAGGAGAAATCTCATTTCAGTCAGACGTTCTTGCTATGTTTTCTTAGCAGTGGATAAATGATAATGGAAAAGAATCATCAGAAATGATGATGATCAGCGCTCAATGTGCAATGAGAAACTTTGCAGTGGGAGAACCATATTAACTTGCCAGGTCATGCACACATATTGATCTATGGAAAGAGTTCACCAGCAGTGACCTTCATGATTTGAGGAATATAATTAAATATGCATTATTACAGACCTTTACAGTGATGCTTATGGATGCAGAAACATTTGAAAAATGTCAGGTTCTCTCATTTCTGAATTGGCGATGAACTCTTACCCAGGTCTAATGGACCTGAAGGAACAAACACAGTCGAATGTAGCTTAAGCACTTTTCCCAGTTCAAAAAGCACATTTTATCAGCCTGAAATTACATGTTTTCTTTTTAATCTTAGAAGAGATTTAAGAAGTTTGTTCATTCTACCAGAAATAGTTGTGGCTGTTAGATATGATAATAGAAAAATTAAATTAAAGAAAACAAAGAATAAAAATAAATAGAATTAAATTACAAAGCTTAAAGGACTAGATATTGTACTTCTTGTGTGTTATGAAAATACACATGAACATTTATAAAGGCGAATTGTGGTTAATGCCTGCAGGGTATGTTTGGGAAAGAATCAAGAGCCTGACATATCATAAAAAGGACGAAAACCAAACAACAGCAAGTCGTACAGTGAAATAGATAAGAATGCTGTGGAAAGGATGAAGCTTATCAAAGAACAGAAAGTTCCTATTCCAAACGCTGTGTGTGTGTTTTATCTCTCTCACTAGAAACAGTCAAATGTGTCCACATCTGTCGAAAACATGAGAAAACGCCTCTCTGATTTACTTCCTTTCGATGTTTCAACATTTTTTTGAGTTTATTTAAAGACTAGTAAAAGTAAACTTTTTTTTCCTTTAGGACCCCCTCTATTGAAAATCGTGGTTTTTCTCATGCTCATTTGTTCTTTATATATGGTAGAAGAGATCTTTTAGTGTGAGCATTTTAGCGTCATTTACTCTAAAATTATCACACTAAAAGACGCCCCTTTTAAGATCTCTGTGAATTCACCGGTGAATGTGTCTCCCCAACTAGCACCTGGCTTTCATCTCTATATATCAGGGGTGGGGGGAACTCCAGGCCTGCAAGTGTCCTGCAGGTTTTTGATCCAACACCGCTCATTTATATGGCTAAATTACGTCCTCAGCCTGTCTTGAAGTTCTCCAGAGGTATGGTAATGAACCAATCGTTTGATTCAGGTGTGTTGACCCAGGGCGATATCTAAAACCTGCAGGACACCGGACCTTGAGGCCTGGAGTTCCTCACCCCGGCTATATATTGTTACAATTTATGGTCACCACATGCACAAATAATCACTCTGACCCAAAAGCTCCGGCTCAGGCTTCACACTCCAAATTCTTGGTTTCAGTTATTGTTTTCTACTCTAAGATCTGTGCAATCTCAAAAAGATGTGCTATTCTTAATATGGTCATTCAGTAACACCCCTCTCGCTTTGAGCAGAAAACTCCACCTACCTGCCGTTCACACCTGCTGTTTGCGAGGTGCAGCTAATTAAAAGAACCTTGGCTAAAGGAGAGGATAGCCTTAAAAGGAAAGGAATAGAAACTAAACTAAGGCCCTCCAACATGACCCAGTTTAAGATAAACAATAATTAAATTATGAATCATGCAAAGCTACTGTATTAGAGACCAAGTACCTCTACGTTTAGTCTCCTGAATAACTAAAGCATGATGTTTAGCGCCGTGTATCTTTGTAGCAAGAGAACATGTGAGAAAGTGGAGCTGATTGTAGTCAAGAAGAACAGAGAGGAGGTCCGGACTAAGTTGCCTCGACATATAAAATGAGTCAAAAGAAAGCCGTTGCTTCTTTTTCTTTTTAAGATGTAGACAGATTATTTTTGTTACGACAGAAATTTCAAAATTCCAAATACAATGAAGAAGGATGAGTTTCAGTGGTTTAATTAATGACAGAAGAGGGAATTTAATATCAAGGTATGTCTAAGTTGCCTGACAAGCATTCTTTACAAATTTCACCTGAAAAGCAGATAACACTCAGTTAACCTTCAAACAGTGGAAATAAAAACACACATGATACGAATCTCTATCTGGCTCTTGTTTCTCTTAATTTCCTGTTCCGTTAGATTGGTTGATGAAAAATATAGAGATGCCATCACTCACAACAGAGATACAATCAAACTGGGCATACATGTTTGCTGGTTTATGAAGTATTGATGAATCTCTGGTATCCAGAGGTCGCAGTGCCATGTTTGCCCTATGGGCTATTGATATATTTTGCTACGAGCAAATTGCTCTTTGTATTCACAAAGGGACTGCATGTGTTTGTTGATTAATAGTGGATTAGATATTAAACTCCATGACTGTAACAAGAAAGAAAGGTTTTAAACTGTACTGACTATTACAATTTAGGTAGTGTTTACATGCGTGTCATTCTGTCTGTAATTACAATGGCTCAAACATTTTGGAACGAATTCGAGCAAAAAGTTGTAAGGGTGCAGAGTCATGTTAACAAACCATCTTCAAGCTCAGCTTAACGATTTATTAGTCGAACATTAACAAACAAACAAAGCGATAATAATTTAGAAACTATGATTCTTAGAAGTGTGATGTGTATTCCCAACATACAGAAAGTACCATATAAAGATTTATATTATCCCACATTTGACCAGAGTCCTGATTTTGACCTCTGACCTCCTTCTAGGTCAATAGATGCACTTTGTGATGAACTCAAATATATAGAACTATTTAAAGCTATGTTTCTTACTGCCATTGTTTAATAACATATATGCATATAGAGAGTCACATTTGACCTTTGATCTCACTTTTCATTTCACATCTGCCAAGACTGACAAGAACATGTTGACATCGGATAGTCTTTGAGTATATCAGATTAATTCTGTTATGGTTTTGTTATGCACATTACAGTAACAGGGTAAAATGATTTAAATAACATTTGAATACAAGTACATGTTACATGAATAAGATTTTTTTCAGGAAAAACAAATTAAACTTGTGATTAAAAATGTTTTTCTCTTCATGTTTATTATATTAGTTTGTCAGGTATATTAAAATGGGTTTTAACCGTGCATATAACAACATTTTTGTTCATACTGCACTACAAACTTCTTAAACTATGTTTAAGCAAATCTCTGCCACAGCTTAAAATGAACTGTTAATTTCCACACATACACACACACATTTTTTTTTTTGGGGGGGGGGGGGTGTTTGATGGTGAAATATTTATTAAGTTAGGGTTAGGTCTGATGCATTGTATTTAATATTATTATTTATTTTTAATATTATTCTTTATTCAACTTTATTCAGCATTCGATACTGTTGTCCATAATATTCTATTAGAGCAATTAGAGCATGCTGTAGGTATTACAGGTACTGTGCTGCAGTGGTTTGTATCATATCTATCTAATAGACTCCAATCTGTTCATGTAAATGGAGAGTCCTCTTCACACACTAAGGTTAATTATGGAGTTCCACAGGGTTCAGTGCTACGACCAATTCTGTTTACATTATACATGCTTCCCCAAGGCAGTATCATTAGAAGACATAGTATACATTTTCACTGCTATGCAAGTGACACCCAACTCTATCTGTCCATGAAGCCAGATAACACACACCAATTAGTTAAACTGCAGGAATGTCTTAAACACATAAAGACCTGGATGGCCGCTAACTTTCTGCTTCTTAATTCAGATAAAACTGAGGTTATTGTATTCGGCCCTGAAAATCTTAGAAATATGGTA
>VUQG01012355.1:2459-18359 GCA_015106755.1 Etia nguti
TTTTTTTTTTGCTGTTTTTTTTTTTTGGTTTTTTTTTTTTTTTTTTTTTTTTTTTTTTTTTTTTTAAATCTCTTAATATTGATCAATTGAGGTTTAATAAAAACTGGAGATGGACCTCAGAAAATAAATATCCAGGGGAACTGTCAGTGTCCCTGAGATTAGGACTACTGTGACGTCTTTGCAATCACTGAAGGGAGAAACATTTCTAAACCTCACATACTATTTGAATTCTTCTAATCTGTGTAATTTTTATGTTTCTCCATAGAAAAAAAAAACATAAACACTCATAATCGTCCCCTGAGGACAAACAAAAGAGCCAAAATAGCTTGACCTTGCAGCGATACAGAAGCAGGCCGAGTTGAAACTGAGGCAGCTGACTATGCACTTCTTGTTGGATGATGTAAAGGGCATAAAACAATTAAAGGTTTTACTTGTAATTGAACTTGTAGTTAAACCAACACGTATGATCAACACAGACTTTTAGGTAGACTTTTTCTTTTGCTGAGAAGTTAAATATGGGGTAAATTTCCAGCACACAACTTTACAATCAGTCCTCTTTGGGGAGCAGCAGTGAAGTGTTGGCACTGCATTAACAAGCATTAACAAGTAGCAACAGCTAAAAATAATTACATAAGCTGATTTCATTGGTAATACTGGGCCAACGAGGACAATTGTGTCAGAAAGCCATCAAAATCACAATGTTTCCATGACCTTATGATAGCCAGTTTCAAGATGTACTAACACAGCACTGTGATATGACAAGTGTCAAGATGACATGAAGACTGGCACTGGTAGTGTCCTAATTTTAGATTTAAAGGTTGCGTGGCTTTGCTTCCATGAATCTGTCTGCAAGTCGATATCAAAGCCAGCATTAACTTTCATTAGACTGCAAAGATCTGAGGAGAAGCTGTGGTGTTTACTGGCAGAAGCAGTAAACATCATACTTTCCCCTTCCTCCACATCCTGCTGTTACACCTGACGAATACCATTAAATCCTAAGCTCATCCTTTCTGCAGGTGTTTTGATTCACCTCGGATAAGGCCCTTATTCTTTCCGATCTGACTTCCTGAATCAGTTTAAGCTGCTTTGTGTTTTGGGAAGTGGCTGTGTTTGGGCCTGGGACCATCGTGATGTGAGAAAGTCTGTCACGCTGATGCCTGAGGAATGCTTGTTGATTTAGAGGATAAGGAAATCTATCAAGTGGGTTTCAGATCATATTACACCTGCACTGATATGAAAGATTAAAAAAGTCTTAATACTTATGGTTAAAAGTATCTAGTCTGTCATCAGTATCAGAAGAAGGATTTAGATTATCACAAATGATGTCTAAAGGAGTAGATTTCCACCTCTTAAGACCCGTTTTCATGCTGGTATATTTTCACGTTTCGGTGGTCCTTGGGGAACCTAGGGCCCACCCAGCTCTGGTGTTTTGTATTTTAAAATAATAAATAACTTGTACGTTAGTTTGGTTTATCGAAATTGTCTAAATTACTCTGAAATATCCATTCATTTGCACAAGCCCAAGAGGAATATTTCATCAGCACATGTAAACCTTAAAAGCTGCTGTTATTCACAGGAAGGGTTAGGGTTAGGGTTACCTGCACTATTTTTGTCTCTGAGGTTGCCATAGATGATTACTGATGATTAAATATCTACTTTTTGCACTGTTTGTTTTTTGTTTTTTTCCATGAATCACTCGAGTATTCCCATGAATATTCCCAGGGAGAACGAGGTGTTTTACGGAAAACTACCACTGCCTTTCACACAGCATGAAATCAGATCTCAGCTGTTTACATCAAGATAGCAAAGGGAAATTGTCTTTTTTTTAATCAAAACAATGTGGTGTTATTACCTCTCAGCCCACATGCTGTTTAGCAGCTCTGTAATGGCTCACTAGAGTAAAAATAGGATGGCAAACTCTTTGCAACTAGAAAAAAAATGGTGGTTGACCGTAAGATGAATGCACAGGTTGGCCTGATGCTGCATTCTGGTTATAATCAGGTATAAAAGCAAGGTAGCTGAGTGCTTATAGCATTTTGCAATCAAATTGCTCTCCTGCACCAACAAATTTCTAAATTTATATTTCAACTCTATCAAATTCTAGCTGGAATCTAGGAATGTAAGTAGTTAATTGTAAGTAAGTCAGTAAGGTTTATTTATAGAGTGCTTTTCACAGGCATGAAGCCACAAAGTGATGTACAACAAAATGGGTAAAAAGCTATGAATAATCACAAAACAATAAAAAAAGAAAAAATGTGATGCAAATTTCTGTTTAATATGAATTTCTGTGTATGTAGATGGTAACAGATTTGCAACAGATAGTAGCAGATCTGCAATTTTCACCAATTTATCGCAGTAAACTGCCGTATTATCACAAAGAGATTGCAGGTAATTGCCAACTTGACCCCATTCAATCACAAACTGTTAACAGACTCATTCCATCTTATTGACTTGCCATAGGCTCCTTTTTTATTCTCTTCCTCTTCATTTATTCTTCTCCTCAGTGTGTGATATTAGAATCCACACTAAGCCTTTCAAGCCACACCAACCTCACCTATAGGTGCAGTTCCTTCTCTCTTCCATTGAGCCATCCATCAAAAACTACATTTGCAGTACTTCCAAGCACTTTGTTCTCCATTGTGTGCCTTTCTCTTGTTTTGTGTATGTTCCTTTAGTTTTTATGCATTCCTATTAATTATATATATTTTTCCTGTTTGTTATTCATTCCTGCTGTCTTACTATTTATATTTTATTCCTGCACAACTGGCGTGTAGCACCCATATCCTCAGTCAAAGGTCCAGTGCCACAGACTGTCAGCCCGAGTCAAACATCTTGAATTAGCCTTTCTAGTGAACAAGTTGGCTTTAAAAAGTGAACACAAGCAATACCTTTACTGGTAGGCTGCATTATTGCATAACCCTCACAGATGTGCTCCAGCTGTTTGTCTTATTTTGAATACTCACTTTTTTGCAGCTATCTAGCTTGTCACTTTGCAATTCCTTTTTATTTATTATTTATTTTTATATACAAATAAGCTCCCGATGAAAACAAAAAGCAGTATATTCCATTTGATCTCACTATTTGCATGCCTGCATTGCCTTGTAATTACACTTCAAATATGCTATTTAGCAATTCTGTTTCTCTGCGACTGTGTTGGGATTGTGTGTGTACCTCAAAAAATGGCAAATTAGCAGTCGAATGGTATATGGAGAAAAGAAAAATGGTTTTCGTGCTTGCATCATGAGGAAAAAAGACTGAATTACAAGCATTGCCTATTAGGTTTAGTTACATTACTGCAGTGTTGTATACCAGGGTGCAGCTTAGAATAATTTAATTCATCAATAAGTCACTGCTCATGGCCATTTGAGCTGAATGGCCATGAGCAGTGACTGATATGTGACATTAATTCTTGTACATGACAGTAAAGTTACTCATAAAACCTCCACTTAAAAGAACTTTTCTGTTCCTCCATAAAATGTGTTTTCAAATATCAACGCAATAGTCGGTAAACTTGATTCAAATGAATGTACTGAGGACACAGTCACCACAGTTCAAAGAATCATAATGCCTTTGAATCTGTTCAGAATCAAATGTCTTCAAAGAAAGAATCTGCACAAAGACATGAGTAATTCCTTGAACAATCTTGAACTGTTACACAGTTTGGCAGAATAATTTGGCTTGTACTTTAACTTAGAGCAAGTTCTGTAGTGGTTTTAAATGAACAACAAAACAGACACTTGTAGGCATGGCAACAATCAAAGGAGTATTTCAATATTAATGACTTTGTTCAGCCTAGAGTGGAGAGTGTTAAGTTCAGTTCAGTTTTATTTGTATATTGCCAATTCACAAGACCGGTCACCTCAAGGTGCTTTATATTTCAACGTAAAGACCTTACAATATTAACTAGAAGATGATTTCCTATATGAACCACTTGGTGACAGTGGGAAGGAAAATATCCCGATTAACAGGAAGAAACCTCCAGCAGAACCAGGTTAAAGGAGGGGCAGCCATCTGCTATAACCAGCTGGAGGATGAGGGGAAAGGGAAAAGAAAAAAATGAGCGCATAAGGGGAACAGAAAACCATGGAAGAGAAGAGACCAAGTTTAATAACATCCAGTAGTAAAACCCATTGGCAGTGAAAAGATGGTAGTGGAGATGAAATACTCAGTTCATCATGGGAAGCATCCTGGGCCTATGGGAACATAGCTAGGGATGGATCAGGTGACCCTGTGCCAGCTCTAAGCATATCTTCATCAAAAAGGAATAGGCATTATTAGAATAGTTATTTTTGATCTGCCATTTGAAAAACACAAATTACTAATGACCTAAATTACTAAAGTTTTCTTCCTTATTAAAGTGTCACAGGAAGCCGTGGCTGTGCATCAGTGGAAAAATGCTTGTCTTTCTTTAACTTGTATAAATAATAAATCAAATGGGACATTTATTATTTCTTTCCAAAACTCCAAGATAATCAAATGTCTCCACTCCTGATACTAGCTTTAAAATTTAACCTCAGTCAGGTTAGTGTAATCAAGATGTAAATCACAAAAAACCCATTAATGATCTAAAGGGACACCATTGCAGCACAGTGGTTAAGGTGCACTTTATACAATAAAATGTCAGTCAAATAAGGCCCAAGACTATTTCCAGCCAGCTCTTCCTATTATGCCGGCACATTCATGTTACTTAATTATCAGCCCAGTATTTATATTGATTTTGGATGACGCTACGCTGAAACTAAATTGTTATCCAAACCTTGTCCATGCTGACTAACCTTATCCAAACTTTGCTGCATCATTTCCAGATACTGAAGAAAGCTGGTCTTTTGAAAATATTGAGAGTGAAAGCAATTTGTGGTTTTGCAGAACAGCAGTGTATTAGCGTTAGGCTTACACAAGAAAAATAGCTTGATTTCATTCTATATCAAATTCCTCCTGATTAAAAGATAAATTAGTGGAGCTGTAGGTGTGTCGCTGGGTTAGGGTTTGGGGAATGGCTCTAATTTCATTTCTTTAGAATAGTTTTTTTTGAGTTCCTTCTTTTCATCCTCACTACAGAAAAACTGTCTCACAAATATAATGTAGCCACCTTCTGGTAGTTGGCAGCAAAATGTTACCATATTGCCTCTTTCAGTTGTTTCCTTTAATAGCATGTGTTGAATACTTCAGATCTCAAAATTGTTTCTGAACTATGTTTGTGGTTATTTTTCTTTTCCACTTCAGACATTATGTGATACAGAGGAATGTGAAAATGATGTATAGAAAATTATAATGAATAACTGACTTTATTTTTCCAATGAGAGGGTAGTGCCACTGGGGTTTGTTCATGGCTGTATTGAAGTTTTGCAAAGTTACTCAACCCCAGTGATTTGCTGCCTTTGTCCTGTTATTGCTTGTGCAGCTACGACTCGTTCCACTCCAGGTGGATAAGCCCTACAGGTATGCTGGGTATTTGTCTCAGTGATGTAGCACGTAAAGACAATTTTGTGTAATATGCCAGCATTCAGTGACTTGCATCAGAGTTGCATTCCTAAAGAATGGTGGGTATGAGCTACTTGGTGCGTAGGGGTATCATAGTTAAGTGGAAGAGATACTTTCTGCACCGTAAAAAGGGAACATTTGGACAATTTTTTTCTTCACTGGAGGTCATTATATAACATGAGAAGTCAATTGTGAAACTGGTCCGAAACCAGAGAAAAGATGAGGAGTGACAATGAAATTCAAAGAACATGTGGCTTGCATGTGTCTTCCATCTCCAGCCTCTTGTTATGTAGATTTGCATACAGAGTAGCACATGAAAGGTGCGGGAGCTCAGACGAACAAAGGACAGATGACTCATTAGATGCATTAGGGTGCTGTCAGAGAAATTCAGACCAGAAATCAAACACCCAACTGTTGTTTACTGGGAGCAAAGCAGGAATGCAAAGAATGTCTGCTGTCTGAGTTTGTCCTTGGATGAAAGGTGCTCATAAAATGTGTCCCAGGCAACCTTTGAAGCAGTCTTCATTTCAGAGGATTGTTGCTGGGAATTTCCATCTTTCTGTGTCCCTTCACAGATTAAATGACTTAAGTTTTTATTATAAATTTGGCAGCTTGGTGGATCAGTGTTTAGCCCTGTTGCCTCACAGCAGGAGGCCCTAGATTCAAACTCTAGATAGGGACCTTCTGTGTGGGGTTTGCATCATATCCCTGTGCTTGCGGGGGCATTCTTTGGGATGTTTCTCCTGCAACTGACTGTGAAGGTCAGCCCTGGTAGGTCAGCTCTCATAACAGAGGATCTTAATCTCAAGACCAGGGGCAGACTTAGGGAAATGTTCTTAGGGCGGCATGAAGCTGGCATGGAAATCAGATGGGGTGGCAAAATCAAAGCCATTTCTTAACAGATTTTCAGGTGTTACATTCTCTAATATGTACCAAATATGGTTAAAACACATAAAATGCATGTTTATAAGTATTCACATATAAACATAGTCTGTATATTTCTTATTGACATTAGCCCAAATAATTAAACATTTCAGTTACATAAAAATAATGTGCATTTTGATTTTATGTACTGCATAGCCTATATAACAAATACATATATAGCCTAATAATTGCAACATGAGATGGATCAATTAAAAGTCCAAATCCAACTTAAGTTTCAAACTCTTTGCTTATTAGAAATATATTCAAAAGTGTGTCACATGCCTAAATTTACACAAAAAAGTCAAACTGTCATTAATAAAATGATATTTTTTCAACAAAAATTTAGTGATAGTGGTTACTCTTAAAGCAGAGCCAATGACAATCAACAAGAGAATCGATAAGGAATCAAATCAGTAAATGATATCAATAATTCCCATCCCTAGGACTGACTAACCTCCAGAGGCAATTAGAGAAACTGCATTTTTTGGCACCCCTGCTACTTACTTTAATAATTATTTCTAATTGCCTCCGTGTGAAAATTAGAAGGGGAAAGTTTAACAACAGATAGCGGTCACTGACTCAACATCAAAAAGTGCCAAACTGATCGCAAGGGACTTTAGCATGATAGCTGTGGAAAAGATGAAGTTCAGAATATGCATACGACAGTCCAGCCTGTCTAAAGTGTTGAAACACTTTTCCAAAAGGAAAGAATCTCTCTCAAGCTGTTACTTATTTATTTGTTATAAAGGTAAACTTGGTAACCCAAGCATCAAGATGAGTCCGCATTGACAGCATTTGACAATATTTGTTCAGACTCCCTTAAAGACTTGCTCCTTTCGAGAACCTCATGATGTCTCTAAATGCAGGCCAAAATTGTGCAGTCCTTGCTTTCAAAAATAAAGTTGGCCTCATTTACCTTCTTTCTTTAGAAACTGACATGCATGGTTTGAATTAAAAGATGCCCTAGAAGCAGTTGCAGTTATGGTTGGAACAATGAATCAGCTCAAAAATGCTGATGCGGGCATAGCCTCAAACTTAAAACACTGTCTGGATGTTTAAAATCAGGCTTGGCACCGATGTTTGACATAGCTTTATGAGTACATTGAACTGTACAAAGTATAATTTTACTTCATCATTCAGAAAAATGTTGCCAATTCAAAACAATATTCTGAGGGTTTTTTCATATAAATAATTGTCAATCTCTTTTTCTACTTGAAAAGGACCTCTGACATACAAAAAGTGACACAGTTCATATTTCCAGGCGCAGTAGTAGTATTTTGGAAATAAACAAAATGAAGACTACCATTAACAGAAGCAAGGGCAGTCACAGTAGCTGTCTAAAGAAAAGAGATCCAACCACAAGAACTAACCATCGTCAACAAAACAGCCCATGAAAGGTGATGTCATTGCAATGGACACACTGATGTGCTTTCAAGCACATCCTTAAGTCAGAGAAACTCAGAGAATGACCACTTAACCCTAACTTGAAGTCAATTTTCTTTGGGGCACTTTCACTTCTCCTGTCTCCACTCCTATTTAAAATTAGTACCTTAAATACGTACCTTGTTATAAACTGGCAAAAACTATGCATTTTCTAGTTTTTAAAGACATGTTCCATACACACTGCCCATACAAGCACAGCGGTCACGTTGCAGGCCTTGTGACAGAGCATTTAGCTTCACATTGAAGCGTATTTTGCACAGTTAATTTAGCAGAAGCTGGAACGCAAATAACTCTGTGCTCACTTTATTTAAATGACTCATGTTGGTTCTCAGGCTTGTCATATATAACATTCAATGCCTGAGAAAGACAGCTGCTTACAACAGGTCTGTCATTAGAAATGAAACACAAGAGACAGAATCAGGGATGGAAACAGTGCTGTTAATGACTCCTTTTTCTGGTATGCGTGACTACAGAGTATAAAGCCTGACAAGCTGGACCAAAGAACAGTGGCCATCCCAAGACCAGACCTTCAGGCCTGATATTACTTTATAGGAATAACTCTCTCTCCCACTTCCATGGAATTCTAAATATTCCCAAGGTGAATCAGTGAAACTATTCATTGCTTTGCATTAGCAATTCTGGTGTGCAGTGTCATAAACAACCTCTTATTCATTATATTCATTGCCTTTTGTCTTATTGTTGCAAAGGCTGTGATATATTGTGGTATTGTATACTACCAATGGACTCGACATAGAACTGCACTTGTTTTCTCTTGCTGAGCTATGCAAGTTACTGTCTTTACACATGTGTAAACAAGGGGAAAGGGGAAATCAAGTGCACCTGCTGTGTAACTGCTGTGTAAGGCTGCATTCACATCCTGTGCGCTTTAGTATGATTTCCCCCCCTTAGTGTGAGTTGTCTGGGCACGTGTAAACACAGTAATCATACTCAGGTGTAGAATAAAACACTGAAACCTTTCCCAAATGAACTCTGTTGACTGGAAAGATATCTGACCAACCCCCAGATGCTCTGCTCAACTTTGAGCTAAACAGCTCCTGTAGCCAATCGCTTTGTATTCTGAAATGCAGCAGAGCACGCAAGCTGTGGCTGCTTGCTCGTTAATAGCAGCAACTAGCTGGAGAGTAACAAGCTGCCTCACTAAAAATGTTTCTGCCACAGATGCTGGATATGACTAGCCGAGAACAAAGGACTTTCTTCCTCTATTAACTTTCCGGCTCCTCAAGCACATCTGGGCGGTATGTGTGGTGAACTTTCTGAGACACTTTTGAACACAGTAAACAAGCTTTAAGTGTGAAAATTTCCCAAGTTACACTTTAAAGTATGGAAAACGGTACCACATATAATCATAGATGATAGAGTTTCGATTTTTTTCAAATCATACCAGCAAAAAACGGCCTCTGAGCAGCCTCACAGTCATTCTGCAGCATGATAATGAAACTAACAACAACACCCTGACACATAAAGAAGTAGCTTCACTAACAAGAACAAGATTTTCAACATCCATGACTCAGTCTTCGTGAGAAGGAAAACACATTTGAGATGGCCTAAATCCACAAGCAAACACTGACACACGTTATTTGAAAGCTGTAAAATTACATATGAAAAAATTTGCATTTACTTATTAAATGGTGATGTCTCTACCTGTCCCAAACCTTGATTAGAGGTGTATCCTGCTTTGAGGTTTCTTGTTGCCTTAGCATAAAAATGATAACAATGTCTATTCTGCCTGTAGATGCCTCAGTTTAGCAAACATCAAGCCTGGCAGCAACACAAACTGCACTCATGTTTTCTTAAACTTGGCTTGTTTAATTTGGCGAGTTTAGGGTTTCAAATTTGTCTTGCATTCTTCTTTAATTTCTCTTGCTTGCTCTTTCTGTGATTTTCAGGATGTTGGAGTGATTGGCTTTTGAAATCATCTCCAAACTTTCCCCAAACTCTCTGATCATAGTATTCAACCACTACCATTCATTCTGGAGCAATGTAATGTCAGCTACATACTGCGCTGTGGCTGCAGTCTTTGAGACTCTCACCACTAATGATAGTGGAGGATCCCACTTTTATAATTGTGTTTGCATTAAAATTACAGCTTGCGTGCCGCTACAGCACTGGATCATCGGCTCAGATTCGATCCAGGGAGGAGCGGCGAACCACAAGTTCGGAGGAAACATTATATGCAAACATATCAATTTAGGATTAAATATAAATATTTGGAGACGCCTTTTCCTTTTATTTTTTCCCTAATTTTTTTATGGAATCTATCATTTTCCATGTAAGTCCTCTGTCACAGATTACCAGCTGTAGTAAATGTTTGAGGCTAAACTTATTTTGGTTGAATTGTTATTGACTATGGAGAGTTTCTGATGCACCAGCTGTGTTAAACAAAATAAATTTTTTTTAGCTTTTTTAGCTTTAGTTCCTTCTCGACATCGCCTGGGACGAAGCCGAAGCAGTCACCTTGACCGATGGTGATGTCGATTGTTAGCTGCCCGATGCGCCGCTTGGCGTAGGACAGGTGGGCAACGCCAGGCCTCAAGGGCCGGTATCCTACAGGTTTTAGATGTGTCCTTGATCCAATACATCTGATTCAAATAGCTAAATTACCTCCTCAACATGTCTTGAAGTTCTCCAGAGGCCTGATAATGAACTAATCGTTTGATTCAGGTGTGTTGACCCAGGGTGATATCTGAAACCTGCAGGACACCGGCCCTTGAGGCCTGGAGTTGCCCACCCGTCCTACACCGAGCGGCGCATTGGGCAGCTAACAATCTCCATCGACATCGGTCAAGGTGACTGCTTCAGCTTCGTCCCAGGCAATGTCGACGGTTTTCAGATCATCCATAAACGTTCGACGCCATGTGATCTTTGCTCGGCCTTGCTTTCGCTTGCCAGTGCACAGGAACCATGTAATGGCGTTCTTGGCCGGGCAATAAGGGGGTAGACAAAGAATATGGCCCGCAAAGTGGAAGCGCCTTTCTGCAGCAACATCGGCTAAAGGACGGGTGTTCAATAGTATAAGAGAGTGTAATGCCCTTAAACTGTATCTTTGCAATTATTAATCTGAGATGAAAAGCACCTTGAGGCAACTGTTCTTGTGATTTCACATTGTATAAAAAAAAATGAAAATGAAAATTGAATGAACTTACTTTGCAGAATCCTCTGAATGCCTTGATGCATGCTCAATCATCCAGGTAGGTAATTCCCAAAAGGTTGATTCTGTTCATCTGGACGTTGCGTTTTCAGTGGGAGAAACCTTTCGTCACTCATCCAAGTGACGTCAGTCTCAGCTGACTGCAGGTTTCCCCAACCTTATAAACATTACATTTGTGCAATAACTGAAACCAGTCCACTGAATGAACAATGGGCTGTGAGGTCAGTTCCTTGGTCATTAAAAAAGGCATAGACTGGCAGTAGCTTCAGATTGATCAGACAGATGTAAGATGTAAGGTATTCCACTCATCTTCAGATAAAACTGGCACTAAATAGCCCTCCGGTGTACAGTGACCATGGCTCTGTTAAAAGAGAGTGGTCACTTGGATGAAAACAATTCCCTTTAACCCAAAATACATTTCTGAACATTCATAAAAAATATATACCCAGTTTCCTCAGTTAACTAACAGGGCTAGCAGTTAGATGTTTTTGGTTGATTTACAGTTTAGAGCTGTTAGCTCTGTAGTATTCAGCCAAATAGCCCTGCCAGTGGTCCTTACATGAACAGCTTATTTTTATAAAGTAACTGACTTTTGTTACTTTGTTTCTCAGATCATTTCTGTTTACTTCAATTTGCTTTAAGGATGAGAGCAAGAAAGTGTTCTAGTTGATTTACACGTTGGGGCAGATGTACTTTGAACTTTAGAAATACATGTGGTCACATGCCAATTTAATATGACACAACCTACACGCGACCATTCATTCCCTAGATATGAAATTCTGAAGAACTCACCAGTTCATGCTGTCGTCATCTGTCTTTTCGACTTCTCGTCACACAAGAGAAAGGGGTGCCGTGCTCCGCTGGGGCTGTAACCTGGGTGAATGACAGGCTTCATAGGGTGTACTCACATTATGCTATCCACACTGAGCCCAAGCAATTCTAGCCTCCAAAGTCCAGTTTGACTGCAATCGCTACTTACCATACCTGAGCCCAGTTGCGTGAACTGTGCCAGGGCCCATATTAGAAAAAAAACGAGGCACTGTGATGATGACACAAACTAATATGAACCTGGGCCCGAATGAAAGGCAGTGTGTGTGCAGGCCAGGAGTGGGAACAGTCGTGTTTGAGCATGGTAGATAGTGATATATATGTTAACAATTGGATAAACCAGCTAATATGATGCTAACTGGCAACGATAGCAAGAAAGAATATGGTAAGCTATTTCAGTAAATTCCTAGTCTTGCCCACTAGCATCTAAAATTTGATATTAAATCTAGGGTAGGCTGGGAACTGATTATTTTATATTTGGCATTTTGCATAAAATTCCTTTTTGCACCGTCACCTTTGTCGGTGAAGACCAAACACTTTTTAGCAATGCTTCATTGCCATTCATACTCCTCTCAGATCTCATTCACATGAGTTCGTGACTCCTTCCTCCTCTGCATCGCCCTCCTCTCTTTTGTCACGTTTTGTTCACTATCTCCACCCACCTCACTTTCTCTCTTTATTCCTTGCAGAACTGGCAGTGTGTGTGTGACTTTTTCTCAGCACATCAAAGAGGCAGTTGCCCAGTCAGAGAAAACATTGTTAATGTTGCTGATACCGTGCATTCAGCTTATTTGCAGCATGTTCTCAATAACAGGAAGCCAGGAGAAATGAGTTCTCCCATATTACATTGGACTTGTTTTTCCCCTCCCTCCCCATATAGTATTGTTGGGGTAAACTGAGATCAAAGACTGGAATGTTCTATCTTGATCTTGTATCAAAGTGGGCTTCCAGCAGCAATAGTTTAATAAACCCTAATGCCAGTTCATAAATTGGGCCTTCCACTCTGTACAACACCATACATAGAGCTGGAATGTACATATGGATAGGATATTGTTTGACAATTACATTATATGTACAGATTAAAGATAGGAAAAAGTTAGATCAGTGAGCTGCAACAATAAGTCAGAACAAAACACATGTTACTTATGAGTACAAAAAGGTTAATAGGCTACTGGCAGTCACTTGTGTGAAAAACGCATATAGTACAGCAGCAAAACTCTTTGTGATTACTTTGTTTGATAGTAGGTTTTTGTAGTCGCCAATACTTTGCTGGAGTGAGAAAGATACTTTACTTTAAAGTGAATGCACATCCCTCCCTACCAACCAGAGAGTGGCTGTCAAGGGGGGTGGGGAAAGTAGGACCCAAACGCAGGACTTTCTCCGATGAACACAGTGCGTTTATTCACAGTGAAGCTAAATAACAATAAACCGATAAATCCCCGTGTGTGCTCCAGATGAGTGTGCGTCCCCGATTCCCGTGCCGTGTCTTCTCCCAGTGTTCGTGACCTTTGCTTCCGCTCCCCTGGTGTCTATATACAACGTCAGCTTCCTCTCGTTTCCACAATTCTCCTGGAAATCACACAACGATCCAGCATCGACCAGAGCTCAGCCACTCTGCTAAGTACCTCCGCAGACAAGGCTGCAGTGTGTGCAATCATCCTCCTCATGTGTAGCTGGCCTCATGGCGAGAAACACTCTCCAGGCCTGGTGTCCCAGGAAAACCAGGACACTGCCACACACAAGTCCCCAGACCCAGGCCCATGACAGTGGCAGGAGACTGATGACTGGTCTCCAGGGCCTATGTGTCCAAGGCCTAATCTAGAGTGATTCATGTTTGAAAGTCAAAACTAGAATGATTTAAGTTTTCCAAAATTTATAAGAATGAGATTGCAATGGCATTTGGAAAGAATGGTTGGAAAAAATAGTACAGTTAGGATGTTTTTCCACCATTAAGTAGTTTTTCCACCTCCATTTACTCTGGTCAGAATCAGTTGATGAGTCTCTTAACTTGTAGCTTCGTTCTGTGGTTTGATTGTTTTCACACAGAGAAAAACACAAGTAAACTCTAAGTAAACCAAAATGCATTATTATAAACCTAGCGAGAATGTTTAGTTTACTTATTGGCCAGATGTGTCTGGGGCAGGAGCAAAAAAACCAAATACAAGAAGAAGGTGCTCTGTTTTGCGCTACTGCTCATTTCACGGCTAACTGTTGGCCGTTACTGACCTTTGCACATCTATGGTAACCCGCCAGATCCTAGAATGCATAGCGCACATCACACCATAAATGACCCACTCTGCAGTTAATTTGGAACCAGACCTAGACCACCTCCCCTGAAAGGTTTTCAGCGTGGTTGTTTGGATCTATACCAGAGTGCGATTACTGTGTTTGTATCTGCAAAAACAAACCACACCAATGTGGAAAATGAGCCAGAGTTCAGTTTAAATGGACTAAACACTGCAGGTGTGGAAACACTCTTAGTTTTAACTTGATACTCATATACTGCTGTATTCTTGGAACCCACAGGTGTTACAGAAACACAGCGCACTGGTGCTGCAGCGGCTATAGTACTTTGGGTAGAGCCCCACAGATAGAGTCCCGTTTGCACAGAGCATCAAACCAAACTACTCAGTTAGGTTTAGGAAAAGGATTATGTCCATACCCAGCCATTCCTCCTTTTTCCTCCTTCATCCAACTTAGGGTTGCAGGCTGGGTGTGGTCAGAGTCTGGAACTTTCCCTGGTTGTACAGACGACCCTTCTCATCATTGCCATGATCCAGTGAAACCCAGCGCCTCCACCTATTGAAGGCAAAATAATGCTTGAGCAACTGCAAGTTGCTCTTGATGTCAGAAGAGCTTTTTATAGAAGCTCTGCCACCATAGGCATTTGAATGTGTGAAACACATTGCAAAGTGCACTGTAAAACCTAGCTCAAGTTCTCTGTAAGTGCATTGAGTACATATGACATATGTCACAACAGCCAAACCTACTCTGTCAACATTCCTGACCAGATGTGGGAAGTAACAAAGTAAAAATACTTCATTACTGTGAGCATAAAAGGAGTGACGTTTATTACACAGTGTGTTGATATCTAAAGGTCCAGCTGCTGTATTTGGGTGTGTACTGGTGCACAGTGGCTGTGGTTCTCATGGTATGAATTTTAGCTGATGATGCTTAGACTCATTGACTGAAATCCACCTTCATACCAACTTTATACCATCTAGAAAAAAAGACAGCATAAAGAGTGTACTGTCAGTGTAGAGGATGTGTCATGGTTGTCCTCCTTATCTGTTTCTATGTTCTTCTTTGTGTTTCATCCTTTTCTCCCCTGTCTGTCCTTGTGTCCTTGTCTTTTATGTGCATGCTACTTCCTGTTTTATTTTGTCAATCTCTCTTCTTGTGTGCGTTGTGTTCAGTTTTGCTTCTCCTGTCTTATTATGTACAAATTTGTTCCTGCTGTGTTCCCATGTGTTTCCACTTCCCTGATCATCCTTCAGTGTATATATTGTCTCAGTTTTCTTCAGTTCTTTGTCAGAGTGTCTATTTACACACCCCTGTCTTGCCATGTTTCAAATGCTCCAGGTTTTTCCAATATTTAGGTTTCTAGTTTAGTTGTTTTGTTTTTGACCTGCTGCCCTCTGGCAGACGGTATAGAAGCCTGCAGACCAGGACCACCCGACACGGGAACAGTTTATTTCCCCTGGCCATCTCCCTCCTAAACAGTTGAACTGTCACACTGCTCCCACTGCCAGACTGCAACTGCACCTTATGTACATTCTGTGGTATTCATTTCACTTCATTTCATTCCTGTCATCCTGTATTTTATGTATATAAGATTTAGATTGGTTATTTATGGTTGGTTTACACAGCTTGTGTAGGTTTGTGTATGTATGTGTATGCATGTGTAGCTGTATATATCCACACACGTGTGTGTGTGTGTGGGTGAATTGTGCTGCTTACGTTGTTGAGATATACAATGCTGTGCTTGAGAGTCACCATCTACCGGAACCAAATTCCTTGTATGTGTCTGTGCATATACACGGCCAATAAACACG